>JAQFYQ010000744.1:0-15532 GCA_034694885.1 Buchholzia appendiculata | reverse complement strand
AGAAAGTCCGTGGGTCGGGGTGGGTCGGGTCCGAATTTTTTGAGTGACCCGCGGGTCGGGTCGGGTCGGGTCAGATGCTCAGTGGGTCGGGTCGGGTCAGATCAGAAAGTTCGTGGGTCGGGTCCGAAAAAAGTGACCCACGTCCAACTCTGTGATACACGAATACTACTTTTTGCCTTTGCCTATGTTTGTATAAATCCTATGTGAATTTGCGCCTCGGATTGTCAAGGAAAAGATGTACAGAGCAAATAAATAAAATTATGCATATTATGCATGGATAATTGGGTTTATATTTACATGCAAGCAATGAATGTTGTCATGGGCGGAGCTAAGTCCTTCGTGGGCGGTCTCAATGACGCATTTTTGACAGTAGGAATGACGTCCGTCCAGACAAGGAAGCATCTCCTCCTGGAGAACCTCGTCATCCATACAGCACTGGCACGTGACCAGAGTTCCCTCGGTGCGAGCTGCGGTGACCTTGTCCTGCCTCGCCCTTCTCTTCTCCTCGTAGTAATCTACAGAATCAAGGGCCTATGCTTCTTCATGCAAGAACTAAAGTCGCTTTAATAATAATTATAAGAAACGAGGTTCTAATGTGCAAACTTAATGATTGCAATGTTTCTTCACGATAATTATAGTGAAATATTCTAAGAATTATTATTTTCTGATATCTGTTAGTAAATATTATTCTTTTCTCGTTATCAGTATTATTATCAGTATCATTCCATCTAGTTACTTATACGAGAATAGAAACAAAGCAGAAAGTAGCTAAGGCTCTGGGCTAAGTACGTCGTTTCAGTGGCACTACAAGGCAAACGTGCGATAGATAATAAAATCCACTCTTTAATCAACTTTCTCACCTGAGAATTAGACGCTCCGAAATCCTTCATTAAATCCATGCATCTTACTCTAAATAGTTCTCTACATTGAACATAACGCAAACGTTCATCTCACCTTAACGTTAATTCTTCATCACACATAATTTTCGCCTATAGAATCAAGATAACACGTTTTAGTGGGTTACCTTAAAGAAAATAATTTTTTTTCCTCCGTAATAAACTACAAGCAGAGTTTGCGTGCTAGAACCTATAGGTGAGGTTATGTGTACCGACCATTGATCTTTGATTCATTGCGTATGAAATAGCGCTCGATGTAGAAAGCCTCGTCAGCGTCATCCGGCAGAAAAGGGAAGATAGTCCTCCGCTTTATCAATCTCTCCCAACGAGGATCTAAACATCGAAAACTAACATCACGAAACCCGCCACGTAGTCAGAAACTAATTTCCGAGTGGGATGTGACCAGTAAACATTTCTCTGCCGAGCGAGGTGCAGGATAACGGCTAAATGCAACAAATTTAAGAAACAATGCAGTGGGGACCAATGAAGAGCATGTTGATAAGCGGGTGGAGGTGGTGACTATAAAAATGTATGATTATCCGAAAAAAACGTCGTTTCAGAGTAGGCTTAACCCGTAAAGCCGTTCCAACATTGGTAATGTTACTTCTAATGCCAATTCTAGCGACACTTCTAGTGACACCTCTAGTGACACTTCTAGTGACACTTCTAGTGACACTTCTAGTGACACTTCTAGTGATGCTTCTAGTGATGCTTCTAGTGATGCTTCTAGTGACACTTCTAGTAACACTTCTACTGGTACTTCTAGTGACACTTCTAGTGACACTTCTAGTGACACTTCTAGTGACACTTCTAGTGGCAGTTCTAGTGACACTTCTAGTGACACCTCTAGTGACACCTCTAGTGACACTTCTAGTGACACTTCTAGTGACACTTCTAGTGACACTTCTAGTGACACTTCTAGTGACACTTCTAGTGACACTTCTAATGACACTTCTAGTGAGAGTAAACGATCTTGTACTTTTGCTTCCTTTGCGTCTCGAGCCATCGTCAATCCTAGATTGATTCTTCTTCTCTATGCCTGCCTTTGATGCAGGCATATCACTTCCTCGGTGCTGTCGTTTTAAAATTAAGTTACGGAATTCTGTTGGATTCATGAAAAACTCCACTTTTTACGAAAAATCAATTGTTAAAAAATAAAACAGAGCTTTAGAATAAATCACAAGACAGATAAAACTGTGCATGAAATTTACAGGTATCCACAAGAAGATCTGAAGAATTTAAAATATTGTAGCGAAGATGTAGAATCAGTTGTGGCTTATAAATTCATTTTAAATCAAAACAAAATGTACATATCCGATATTTAATAAGGGTCATCATGTTATTCCAATACTACATGGTTAAAAAGAACATTCACTAATGAGCTGAAGGTAGACACGACTCATCTATGACTCATGCATTACTGATGCATCACTCACTTGTAACTCAAGTATGACTCGTCAGCGACTAATTAATGACTCATTTGTAAGCAATACTCACCCAGGTGACGCTCTAGCTCAATGGCCTTGACCGTAGCTGTGTAGTGGTAGTTCTCGTCCTTCAGTGCGGTCCGCAACGCAGCAATCCTTACGTCAGGGAAATCACGTGTCAACTGGGTGATCACGTGACTCCGATAGGAGTCACTGACTGTAGAGGTCGTGTCCTTGAAGAGATCGGCGGGGGAAGGTATGATGCGTAGGTAGCTGGCAATGGGCAGCGTGGTCTCCAGTGTCTTCATACGAGTCGATCTGTCAGCCTGCAACGCGATATACAAGACGTGTTCGTAAACTTAACGGACCAATAATAATCATAATCTTAAGCATCTCATAACAATACAAATCATCAACATAATCATAATCATTTCGTACGAACAGACTTAATTGTAATTGAATAAATATTACAATATTAATTAATTATAATACTAATGGCAGCAATGTGTGACTGGAGTAATTGCGACAATCAATGAATGATACATACTAACATCTAATAAGTCATCGAAACTAATTCACTGTTTCCAAGGGCGACGCTTGGTGCGGGATGGAATGATACATCTAAGTCATCGAAACTAATTCACTGTTTCCAAGGGCGACGTTTGGTGGAGGGATGGAATGATACATCTAAGTCATCGAAACTAATCCACTGTTTCCAAGGGCGACGTTTGGTGGGGGATGGATTGACAATCACCCCGTCTTTAAGCAACACCAATCATTGTTGATCAAATTTCAATTTAAATAGTAGAAAGAGCAATCTTTCACAGCAAAGACTCACTCAACTATAAATGACCACTAACAATTTCAATCATTGCATCGACGCCTGGATTGCTTAGTATTCTTCCAAGTCATAATCAATTTTGTATGAAGTATTTAATCACACACCTTGTCCCTTTGTTGTCTTGCGGTCCTGGCCTTGGGGTAATCTGAGCTGTCGAGAAGTTTGGTGACCACCGACTGAATCCTTTCCTCCGCTGTTTTACTCTTGCCCTTTTGTAACTGTTTACAAAACCACCAAGCATCCAAGAATACATCTAAGCATACATCTAGACATACGCAGAACGTAACGTGGTAAGTAAGTGTACAGACAACATTCGCGACGTTTAGAATTGTGTCATTAGATAAAACTGCACGATTAGTGGCAGTACACCTATTTCAGGAACATGGACGAAGCAATCAGTGGTTTCACTTGCACACAGTTTTACTGGCACGTGGTTAACAGCTGATCCACACTATTCGTTTTCTATGTTATTTCATGCGTAAGCTGAAAATACGCCGATTTAGTGCAAACCATTTCATGCAAAATTAAAAAGAAATTAAATCATAATTATTCTAAATTAGTAGCATATTTTTCCATAAAAAAGTTTACTGTAGTTGCAATTTTATTGCAGACAAAACCCCGTTGAAATAAGATTTATTTCATACGTGAAAAAATTCTTTTCAGATAAACTCGATTGGAATAAGTAATTGCGTGAGCTTTAATCGATAATAAACTGTGACATCACGATATCGATAGTTGGCAAGTGAAATAAAGTAATAAATATAAGCGTTTTTGTGTTACATAATTGTAGCCGGTGGCTATACATTTTTCTATTTAATAGCTCCGGTAAATAACATTCCGCAGGAGAACGTGATTGTGGCTTGGTGTTTAAGGTTCAGGGCTTAAGGTTAGCATTTAAGGATAGACTTTAATGAGTTATGGCTTTAAGGTAAGGGTTTTAGGGTCACGGTTAGTATTCAATTGTGTTCAAATGTAATTTGCACAGCCTTAACCTTCAATTTTGCCCCATATTAACAGTAGCAATATACGTGTAGCATACCGCATTAACGGATCACTTTCGCCGATGGCCCTAATTAGTGACATTAACATACCGGAGCTATTGTGCCAAACAATTTCGCTAGCCGGAGTACAGTTTTGCTACAGTCTATGGGGCAGCTACAATCCTACTAGAAACAGGCTATAATCCTACTAGAAACAGGCTATAATCCTACTATAACCAGGCTATAATCCTACTAGAACCAGGCTGCAATCCTACTAGAACCAGGCTGCAATCCTGCTAGAACCAGACTACAATCCTGCTAGAACAAGGATACAATCCTACTAGAACCAGGCTACAATCCTACTAGAACAAGGCTACAATCCTACTAGAACAAGGCTACAATCCTACAAGAACAAGGCTACAATCCAGCTAGAACAAGGATACAATCCTGCTAGAAACAGGATACAATCCTGCTGGAACAAGGATACGATTCTACTAGAACCAGGCTACAATCCTGCTAGAACAAGGCTACAATCCTACTAGAACAAGGCTACAATCCTGTTAGAACCAGGATACAATCCTGCTAGAACCAGGATATAATCCTACTAGAACAAGGCTACAATCCTGCTAGAACAAGGCTCCAGCCGCTATTATATATCTGTGGCGGTTACTGGCTAAAACATTAAATTAACAAATAAAATTTAGCTTAATATAAATAAACATTATGTCATATGACGTCACGTCGCAAATAAGTTCATTTGTTAAGAATTACTGTTTTCTGTCGTTGCTCATTTTTGGATAATTTACAATATTTTATGCTAAGTCTAATCTCACAGTCCTCACTGTTTATTTACACTTATCAAACCGTAAAAGCTGTTTTATTTTTTATTATTATACCATACACATCTAATTAATGCAGAACCCATACTTACATTCACAGCAAAAAATATTTTGGCAAGTGCTCGGGGCCCCCTTGTCCTGTGGGGCCCGGGGCACGTGCCCCGCGTGCCCATGCCTTAAAACGGCACTGCTCAGGTACATTAGTGAAAGTCAATACCTGTTCTCAGCACAGACATCTTGTGAAACAAGAGAAGGTAGTTCACGATTTTATTCTGCTAAGTGAATGAGACTCAGTGCGAACAGTGAAAACATGTCGAGATTCAGTGCGAACTGTGAAAACATGTGCAATAGCGTCTGAAACAATTTCGCAATGCTACTCGTCGTTCGTTACAAGACCCTATTTTCTGAGTATTGTCCTGAGTGGGCCTTGATTTATATGGACTTTAGTTTGTATGGGCCATTTTGTATTGGCCTGCTTTGGTTTATTTGGGCCTTGGTTGTACAGACCTTGGTTTGTTTTGGATCTTGGCTTTTATAGGCCTTGATTTGTAATTAAGGGCCATGGTTGAATGGAAACGATTGACGAGAAAGTATGCTGTGTGGAAGGATAATGTATTTTTCAAAAATATCATAACCGTATTGAATGTAAACTTAATGAACTTAACTGTTGTGACCTGCTAATACTCAACGATATACAGTTAGAGGGTTTAAAAATCTTATTGATATATAGTACCAATAAGCTTAGCAAATATATGTGAATATCTATAAGATTGATGACATTGCTGTATGAATATCTTCCGTATTATTTTTTACTGTCTGTACTTTCAGAATTCCGAATAATATGTTGCCACCCACGAACGCCCTGCTCTTCGGTGCCAGAAACTGGCGGCCCGTTCTCTCAACCTACCCCTTCTAACAACAATACACACATGCACGAGTGTGGCGACGATCCAGCCGATTGTACTGGAACTGACTGTGTCACATCTCAGCTCCAGGCACGCCCATCCCAGTTCGGGGCATGCCCACCCCACCTAGAGGCATGCTCACTCCACCTCGGGGCACGCTCACCCCACCTTGGGGCACGCCCACTCAACGTCCTGCCATGCCAGCAAAAGGAGGCTGAAGAACACGATGAGAGGACAAACGCCACGTTCAACGACTTCTTCGTTCTTGTTCAGGAACAGATCGCACAGCCGATGATCGTAAGTTAAATACATTTTTAAAATTAATAGTAAAATTGGCTAAAATTGAAGAAACTATAGCAGTAGAGCGGGATGACACTAAATGAATGGACTGTTAATTTTACGACTACATCGTGCCAAAAATCATATAACTCTCTTTTTGCATCCTTCACTATTATTATTGCATACATTTAAAACAATAATGACATGCTGACCTCCAGATTATTTATTATATAGGTCTACATAAAATGTTAGACTCGGTCTTATCAAGCAGTTCACTCAAGCCGTCAAGTCGCCATGTTCTACAAGTGCTGGTGCTGGTTAGACAAGCTTGAGGTTGTTACGTCAGAAAGGGTATCCGACCGTAAAATGTGGGTTTCTTTATCAGATCCGCAATAATGCTAGTATGAGAGAGTTCAAATGTTTGTACTGTTCTTGAGCAGGCTCGACTTTGTCTGGTGACATCTAGCACCTGCATCAAAGCATTTATGTACGTTGAACGGCTGTACACAAAAATGATGAATGATGGGAACATTTGATCCTAAAAATATACTATGTACTATATATATATAAGGCATTAATTCTGCATAATCCATTAACCTTATTCCATTGATTGAGAGCGGCTGATAGCTCAGTCAGTTAAGCATTCGCCTCGTGTGCAGAAGGTCAGGGGTTCAATTCCCGGTCCAGGCAGAGTTGTCGGTAATAAAATCGGGCAAATTTTTGCACGCTCTGTCGCCTCTGTTACCAAGCAGTATAACTTGGTACTAGGTGTTCAAGCCTAGGAAATTAAACTCGCGTGTTTACCTAGCACACTGGCCCCGGTTAGTTGAACCTTGCAGTGCTTGCACTACGCCAGGCTGAAGGCTGTGTGGGGAGGTCAGCGCCCAGGCAACCTTGCTTAGCGCCCAGGCAACCTTCCATGGAAGACGCCAAATACTTTACTTTACTTTTAATTCATTGACGCATAGAATAAAAATAGACTACTTGTTATTCAAGAACGTTATTTTTGTTTCACAATGATTTTTATATTTTTAGCGACCAGATCTGCATCATCGCGTTCCAGAGGAAGACAATGATGGTTCAAGTGATCGTTTTTCATTAAATTCAAGTCATCATACGAACGATCACTCCACTCATCATACGAACGATCACTCCACTCATCATACGAACGATCACTCAACTCGTCCAACGTACGATCACTCAACTCATCCGACGTACGATCACTCAACTCGTCGCACGTATGATCACTCAGCAATTCATCACCCGACTCATCGCGAAACGAAATTACTGCACACAGCAGTGGACGATGCATATCAAACAAGAGCGACCGATATCAAGTACAATGTTAACGCGACATCAAGGAAGCAGGTCCTCTACGATTGGTGAGGACACATTTTGGCAAGAAAGCTCATGCAAATATTTCAGAAGTCGCATTCGTCTTTTCGTGATGTGTTCGACACTCAGTTTAGGTCAGACCATTCGTCGAGCCAAAGATTATCGGTATTCTGCGGAAGGTTTATCAAGATGTCGACCACAGGTTTCTTCGCGGTGACTTCTTCGCCCGTGAATGCTACTCGATTCTGCTCCGAGGTACGAGATATCCTTGCTAGTGATTCATGTGATTGACTTCCACGCAGTTCGGACAACTTGGCATGCACAGGCTTTGCTTGCGAGTCACTAGGCTGCTCAACAACAGCAGAGCTCTTCAGTAAGCTTGCAGCGGAGCCTGGATGTACTACAGCACTTGTCTTCCGACTTGCTGATGTCTTCAGATCCACAGAATCCGAATCTCTAGATGTTACGCTTTCGGTATCCGCAGACACCGGTTTGAACGCAAAGTCATACATCGGCCAAAACTGATAGAAGTTCTTGATGACTTCGTCCAGCTTGCTCTTGAAACTCAACGATCCAAGGTCGATGTCTGGTGTTCCCGAGCCCATTAGAGTTCGTAAGAGAAGAGGGACAAAGCCACCGGCCAGAGCTGCCAGCGTCTGATTGGTCGAAGACATGTCGTACGCGCTTCCAAACGAAAGAACGACGACAAATACGAAGAAGACGAAAAAGACGATCTTGAGAAACTGAGTGAGTGCGATCAGATGTCCTCTGTAGACCGGACCGGGAACTCCGCTTACCCGGATCTCACAGACCTGTTGCATAGAACATACAGACCTGTTGCATAGAACATACAGAGCTGTTGCATGCAACATACAGAGCTGTTGCATGCAACATACAGACCTGTTGCATAGAGCATGCAGAGCTGTTGCATAGAACATTTCATTGTGAGGTATTGCATGTATGGTAGACGAACATATTGTATCCACACAGACACACACACAAGCACACATACATAAACAAACATGCATGCAAACGTGAAAACGACACTCAACGTGAAAGTGTGTTTAGAGATGTACTGTAATAGATAGTGGATTATGCATTGTAAAGTATTAATAATTTAGTATTGTTGATAACTCGTCAATTATCATAACCATAGATTCAGTCTGATTTCAGTGCACGGGGGTTAGATTTTCAAATTTTTGTTTCATTGCATTGAATTTCGAATTTGGTGACAAATGGCACGGCAATTTTCAACAAAAACTTTACACACAAAAATGGCTCAGGGTTTTAGTCCCTTAACCCTTGCCAAGGCCTAAACACTAAACGACACATTTAATTTTTTTATATTTAATGTTTTAATATTTCACATTACTTTAATGTTTCATCCTGTAATATTGCGCGAAAATCCATATGGCTGCATGCAGTCTTACAGGCGTTAGTCTCCACGGCAACCGACGTTTATAGCCAATAAGGCGGCAACTCATAGCCAATAGCTTAAAAATCATCCAGGTGACTTTGTACAGGACTAAATTAATTAAACATGGAATCATGTAGAATAGTCTAAATGCCTAGGCGTACAAAATACAATAAACTGATTATATTTAATAATTATAGTTATGTTTTTGATGTGATGTCTGGCATTACAATAGAATGACATGTTCCTCCATACGCTTGTCAATACAGACGAGCGGTGAGATTATCTTCAAGCCAGGAAGGGCATAAAATCAGCTTATTTCTTATTTCCTAACTACAGTGTAATGGAATTATGGAAGCTTGTATAGTTGTTACTCAAAACGAACAACACACGCATAGGCGTACCAGGGGCTTGAGGGTGCTATAGCCCCCAAATATTCTGAAAATAATTTTGTTGGTACTTTGTCGTCTCAAAAATTCAGCCCAAGCCCTTTGTACTTCATGGGTGGAAACCGCTACCCCCTCGTAAAAAATGGGGTGCCGATACCCCCCCCTGCTCATCAAAATATATTTTTGGTGAGCCGTTACCCCCCCCCCCCGTCGCTCGTCAAATTGTTAAGCCCCCCCCCCCCTTGAAAATATATGACGCCGACTATGATGACGTGCAGCTGGACTCTTTTCCACTGCGGTCAAGGTAAATTCTGATGTCCACAAACGCTAACATGCAACTATATCCGATAGAACAATGGAATAGTTGCTTGGAAATGATGGAAAAGAACAATGGAAGGTTACTTGTCATGAAGCCATATCTAATGGAAATCTAATAAAACAAATACGACGCAATGATTTTACTAAAGTTACTTATATTAAAACTGTATTACTTAAATTAAAACAAATATCTTTACGGAAAGACAAGAAGACATCAGGGCATATTAAGCTCTACCTCTTCGAAGATCTTGCGAGGTATCCGAGGCGTGTCCTCATTATCCACGAACAGAACTAGGTCATTGATCAGCCAATGACGATGAGGCGCAGAAGTGACGTCATCTGGCTTCTCGTAATCGGCCTGCTCGCTAAGTTCTTGAGATTTAAAGCCGTAGTTTTCCTGTAGGTAGGCTGGCATGCTCGTCACCTACATGTGGATACAGAAATAATAATTGATAAGTGTAGAACGGTCAGGCATTGCAATGCAGATAGGTTCACACTAATTATTTACAAAGTTAAGCATTTGGATGATCGTTCAACAACAGTCGGCAGAAATTCCTAGCGCACAAATTGTGAGTATAACTTGAGAACGTTAAAAATCAAAAATTATAATCATGCCTCGGCCGTCGACCCATGGTCACCTAGGCCTTCCCAGGGTTACCTATACCTAGGCCGTACGTTCCAGGGTCACATAGGCCTTTCCAGGGTCGCCTAGGTCGCCACAGGATCACCTAAGCCCTTCAAGATCACCCATGGATGCCCTGCCAGGGTCGATGTGTCCTCTGCGATTTTTATTTTCTATTCCCAACAGTCCAGAGTTTTTAACGGCCGTTAGATTTTTGACGCCCATATTGACTCCCCAGCTCTCCAAGATCTTGTGGACTGCAGCCCTTCCAAGTTGTGCTCCAACTCCCAAGAACTCCAGAATTGTGTTCCTCTCTACACCTCCAAACAATATCAGTCTGTACTCTTCATTACAAATTTACAATCCTGGTCAGGGGCCTCTATCGCCCTCGGGATGATAGGAGAGTCCCCCAAACAGTACAAGTTTCAGCTATAAACCCACCCCAATATTATTGATTACAACTAGTATCAACCTTCCTCCAAGCTCAGACTTGAACAACCGCTCCAATTCCCCCTAGGGAAAGAGGCCCCTAATTCCGGCAAGTTCCAGGTGGAAACTATGCAGTGATTTCTTATTTACCGAAGGTACCGTAAAGAAGAGAATTCATAATTATTCAGACTGCCTTATTAATAAAGGTGCATCCTCAAAAATAACAGATTGCTCAATAGAGCTTCATTAGTGTTGAGCTAGGTCGCTTTATTTTGTGACTATTTTAATTCGCGCGAATTAGATCAATTTGAAAGATATAAATTGTCCAAATTGGTCAATTATGCAATTACTATGTTAAGTGAACGTGAAGCCGATGGGAAATGTAGCAAGTCGAGACACTGAAAGACCTGACAGGCAAACTCAAGGCGAGCACAATGCACGACTTTCACAGACACGCTCAACACAGTGCACGGTTTTTGTGTGTGTTTTTATTTACTCAAGGAGAAATCGTTTTGCAATTTCTCTTTTTCACAGAGATCATGTTTACACGCATCTTTGTGTAATAATAGTACAGCACTTAGAGCTATTTGAATACAATAATAATGATGATGTTTCACAGGCTCTGATGTAAATGTTTCTATTAATAAACTAAACATTAATCATCCTCTCAATCCCATCAAATTCCAATGTTCTCTGTGCAGAATGTAGATGTCCAATGCACTATGCGTCAAATCGGTTATAAAGTCTCAAGCCTAAAACGGCAGAGAGGATATAGGCTGGTCTACGATAATATATGGCAATTCCTAATGTCTAGCCTAGAGCAGATTAAGGATTTCTCAGACCAATGAGAGGCGTTACCGGTCCCCAGTTAAATATTGACATTTTCCCCAAATAAAAATTCACTAACCCCCGATTTGCTTAACTCCTCTCTCCCGCTCGCCGTACGATTTTTTGTGGGGAAAATGAAAAACATTCGTCGTCATCCCCCGTCCCTATAAAGTAAACGTTAACGCGCCCTAGTCCATATCTAGGAATTTATATCAAGTTACTAACTTGCCGCTCAATTGAGTAAAATTAAACTAGACAGTTTAATTTTGCAGTGTAGGCTGAAGAGCCTGCATGGTGGCATACACAGATGTGTTAGCATTAAGTAGACTAATTACGTTTCATGCAGCCATATATTATGAAATTATAGTCATGAAATTATAGTTACGTTATAGTCAGGTCATGCATATTGTTTGTGGCAAAAGTCCGCAACTTCGCATCATTCGGTCATTGGGAGTAGGCTCAAAGCGTTATTGCACGTTGAAGCGTTTTAATGGTAGCAATGGCAATGTCAGTTTTTACAAAATGCAGCAGTTTTATATCTGTTTTACTGTTTGACTACCTGGCTTAAGATTTACAGTATATACATTTTAAAATAAAATAAATAAAATGAGAAACAGAACTTCCAACGAACTGTGATGTTCAAAGGAAACGTAGCAGTAGAAGCTTTTACATCTTGCCGCACTTCGATATTCAATCAATAACTTGCAGTTGGACACCAAAGTTATGACGACGTCATGACGCTTGACAAATAATAAGCTGTCAGTCACGCACTGACTCGCGCCTAGATACAAGCTATTTTATTGACAACGATAAGTGTATCAGGTGCAAGTGTAAGTAAATATCAGCCCGACGTACTGCAGGCCTATCAGCTATATTTACAATGAATTCCATTGTAGGCATTCACGTTGAACGGATGGCATATCAACTACGTTGCGTTTGTATTGTTTGATCTCGATTTGAACATTGACTTTATTAGCTTAGGATTAGATACTATGAGAAGCAGTAATGTGATCTTGTAGTTCTTACAATCTTGTTTGACGTCTTTAGTTGAGATGATATTTGTGAACGATCTGCACAGAAGGCCTAACTGTCCTGTTGGTTTATCTTCAAATTTTTTAATTTATTTTTGCTTTGTATGATGTATATCTTTGTCAAGTTTATATTGAATAATGTATTTCATCTAGCAACAACTTGCTTTCTTTACTTTCAATGGAATTTTGAATAAATAATGCTTCATTTAATATTTATTAATTTAATAAATCAAATCAAATTGTTTCATGAATATAACACGCACTACACCAAAACACTAAGACACAGGTTTAAACAGATCAAAATGATAGTTGACATAAACGAGTAAGGTCAAACATACCTTCTCAATATCCTTGATCCGATCTTTGACTTCTTTGAACAGCGCTTTGTTTAACTTCAGATAGTTAATCTGTACTCCGTTGAAACAGTCATAGCTGTAGACTAGTAGCAGAACGACAAGTGCAACGTATTTCAGCAGCACTTCTGCATTGACGATGATGCCCATCAGTGTGAAGACGGCCATCTCTATGAAGCACCCAACACAGTCTGACGCAATGATGAGTACCGAGTACAAGGCAAGGACACACAGGCCTGATGCCAGAGAGTTCCTGATGCAGTCCCTGCACCGCCGCCGAGCTGCTGCCCTACTCAGAGTGGACTTGACGGACACCGTGTCCACTGTGTCTGGAGCTGCCTGCATGGAAGCACGACGCTGGAACGAAGCGAACTCCTTCTCGACATCATCGTTCGTCTTGATCTCGTTGACGATCGCTGCGTGAGCTCCCTTGTCGTTGAACACTCGAGGGCAGAGTCGCTCCACGTCGAAGCACCGGATGCTGTCCTCGGGGCGTCTGCTCAAGCGGTACGGCACACTACTCCGACGGGTTTTACTCCTACTGGGCGGCGGACGTGCGAGGAAATTCCTCCGAGAATAGAAAACCATCCGAACGGTCAAATAGATAGTCGGCAGACAGTAGAATGCGTAGAGAACTAACGTGATTGGCAAGACAACTGGCCAATAGACGAGCGCCAGGGGAAACCCTATGACGCCGTGTCTCTTGAACGGCCAGATGACATTACGTGTCATCACCCCGAGAACGGTCGTCCACGGCAGATGTTGAAGGTCATCGAACGATCCGGAAAATATGCGAATCAGCGGACTGTCGCCCCCGCGGTTCCGGTCCCTTGTCAAACCAATAACGACAGCCGTGAAGAAATAGATAATATACATGATCACAAAAGCTGTGTGCATCGGCGTGAGGAAATGAACCAGCGACCCGCTGAAGAACATTTCCTTGAGCCCGTGCCGCTTAGCCACATCCTTCCTGAGTAGAACCTCGTCCTGTTCCCAGACGAAGTAGATCATCAGGCGGAGGTAGTACGGGGCGGGCGCGGCACACACGAGCAGGATCAGTGCGAGCTTGGAGAAGAGAAAGATCCAGGGAAGTCGGCGCGCGTGTGACGTCATGTAGGGGCGGCAGAGCTTGAAGATGTCCGTGTAGCAACATTTCATGAAGGGGTCGACGAAGCGGATGCGACAGAGAAAGATGGATGCGAAGATGCTGCGCCAGAAACCGACAGGAGCTTTGTGTTCCGTCATGAGACGGTTGTAGTCCACACGTATGTCGTACTGCTTGATGTGAACCTGTGGGGAAGAAAAGGAATTAATTTTAATTGAAATAAACATAAGAAATATGGTACTATTTTAAAATAAAATAACGGGTTAAAAAAGAAAGTTATCAAACTAATGTTAAAAAAACTGTTCACATATATAACTACATGATTTGATACAGTTTGTTATAATTTGTAGAATAAAATATTAACTAAAGGTTAATAAATCTAAATATTCACAATTTTTCGCATCATTACACAACTTTGTAAACAAAATAAACTTCTATTGAAGGAACTTCGTAATACTTCATCAAAACAAAAACACTCGCTATTTATTGTGAATTAGATACGGGTTTGTATAAGTAAAGTGTACTGTTACAATTCGCAGAATATTCACAATTGCTTCTACAAAAAACTTAATCACTTCACTATAGTATACTGGTCTCTCTCAGTTCCTTCAAATGTGTATCTAATGGTGGTCAAACTGAAAATTCTACAGAGACTGACCTTTCTCGCAACAATTTTGATTATTATTATAAATGTAATTGAGTGAAGTAGTCCTTGGCCTTGATGCCTTGCCTCAAGGCTGCCTTGAGGCACTTTACTGCCTTGCCTTGCCAATTTCCAAATTGTTTTGCCTTGCCTTGAAAAAAATGCCTTGGAAAAATGCCTTGACCTTGAAAAAATGCCTTGACTATATCATTATAGTAGTCCTTAATTTCATGCCTTTAGGCTGCCTTGAGGCAGTTTACTGCCTTGCCTTGACCAATTTTCCAAATGCCTCGCCTTGCCTTGACCTTGAAAAAGAATGTCTTGGCCTTGAGAAAAATGCCTTGACTACATCACTGATGTAATTAAATTCTATACTTATTATAACGCCTTAGAACAAAGCAATGTGAGAAGGCTGGCTATTTGTAAGAAATAGTTCCTTGCCTGATCCCAAACATTCTAGCATGGATATAGTCAGCAGAACTTAAATCAGTAATAAACTTGATATCATAGTTCTACTTCATACTGAAATCTGCGACTGTGGGGCCATAAATTAATACACTTGAATAATGCAGCACTAAAAGTGCAAGATTGAGATATTTTTGTATTGATTTTGAATCCTAGTAATAGAATCATATAACATGCTCAAAGTGCCTGAATTTATGATGTCTACAAAGTTTTAGTTTTATTGGAGTTAATTAAAACATCAATCCCTAAGAACACCGATGGCACCCATAGCGAGCGAACAGCTTGCATAATGGCGCAATTAAATTAAAGCAGAACACGCAATAAAAGTGTACACGCAACTTAATGTCGTGGATTAAGTGGATGCTCCCCTTCCTTGAGTCTTACTCCCTTACTTGCTTCGAGGCCATACTCATATGTAGTGATGAGTATTAAA
>JAQFYQ010000743.1:0-15533 GCA_034694885.1 Buchholzia appendiculata | reverse complement strand
TGGAAGAGAATTGAGCAAGTTCGCGTTTGTCATTATTTTTCTGTTTGATATATCGTCTCTTCGTCTTGCTTCCTACCGGATTTCTTTTCGTTATATTTTTCTGCATCACTCTCCTAATTTTATTTTATTTTTTTCTCTTTGATTCGAACAGATTAAAGTGAATCAAACGATAATAATATAAAAACAATCAAGAATCGCAAATTTCAAAAAGAGGCAGGCCCGAGAATATAATTTTACGCCGTAGATCATAGTAAAGCTATTATTGTAGTCTACTGTCATAACAATGGACGCCGATATTTGTATCCTGATTGAATCTGATTAATCCGTTAAACTCGGATACATTGAATTAGTTATTTTGTGCAGCACGTCATTGCGTCTCTGTCTTGTGAGTCATGGCACACACACTCGTTGTTGTCTCCGTTCCACTCTATCCTTTGAATTTCTTTTCATTCTTCCATAATCGTGCTTTTCCAAATCGCTTTTCTAAAAAATTGACATAGTTGTAAGATCAAAATAATTTATTTTAGTAATATGTTTATTTATTATTTCTTTCTTGTTACCTAAGGCTTACTTGCGTCTGTCATAACATTTGTTATTATTCTTATTGTAGTTGCGCTCACTATATATGCTTTTTAATTCGAAAATTGAAATAGGGTCATACTTTGTTGTTTAAAGTTCTAATTCTAATTTTTAAATTGTTTGTTTGCAGTGTGAACTGTCAGACTTCAAATGTTCATGACTAATTCTCGCCACACAACAGTCCAAAAGTTGCACGTCACGTGACCAGGCTTGATACTTCATCGCTGAACACTACTTTCTTCCTTCATTCTTTCGTTACTCACAACACAACAATGAACGTTAGCTTCAGTTTTGCGGTCCGACCCCCTCCTACGGTCCCGTCCGGGGAGTCCACCCCCTCGGTTCTGCCGCGCCAATGTTCCCTCATGGCTGTAGCGAGCAGCGGCGCCTCGTCCAAGCGTTCCTCCTATTGTGGCGATAACGATGACGACGACGATGACGACGATGCTTTCACGTCTTGCTCGGGTGGTCCGAGAGGTGGATCGGGTCGGATGGACGGTTCATACCTGTCCCGGGACGGACGTGGGTCGTACGATCTGTCCGGTGAGGGGGAGTGTTCGGCAGGGTCGCTAGGGTATGCAAGGAAGAGTGAGTGGGTGACTCTGAGCAAGGCTGTCCTCATGCAGCTCGTCGAGAGAATCTGCAGACTCAGCTTTCAAAACGTGGCGGAAAACAATTACTTGTCGGAACAACAGGACTCGAAGGATAGGTATCGATGTGAGGAACCCTTCCAACAAAGGGTTTGGGGGTTTGGCGAGGACGCCGCCCAGCAAAGGGTTTGGGGGTTTGGCGAGGAACCCGCCCAACAAAGGGTTTGGGGATTTGGCGAGGAATCTGCCCAACAGAGGATTCGAGGGTTTGGGGGAAGTTCGGATCAGCAAGCGAAATCGATGGAAATCACTCCAGATTTGAGTAATTATTGCGGCAACGCTGCATCCGGTGCCCAGTCCCTCGCGACTCATGCACCGAGTTCCTGTGCATCACAGAGTGCTGGGACTGGGACGACATCTCACGGAGCACGAAGCGGGACATCCCACGGAACGTCGCCACAGACGCGACGGCATGTGATAGTAAGACCTTGGAGTGAGGATAGCTCTGTGGAACTCTGTACCACCGAGGAATCACGAGTTACACCGATTTTACCGAGCGTTGTAAGAATCGACCAGCCTTCTGGGGGTCATCCACTTGGGGGTCATCCAACAAAGGGTCACCCTACTGGTACAGTGGCTGATAACAGCGTAGAACTTCTTCATCGAGGTTCCCCAGGTTTCACGGAAATCATTGAAAACACTGAACTAAGCCAACGTCTCAACGAATCACCGAAACGTGCCTCTGGGCTCTCAAGTCCCAACGAAACTTCTCAGCAAAACTTGACCAGCCACAAATCTTCAGACTCCCAGTGTGGTCCGCAGTTCAGCGGAAGAATGCACCACGCCAGCGAGCCATCTTCTAAATCATCACATATGGCGACGTCCTTCAAACACGCCCGTCTTTCCCCTCAGAGCTCCAGCACGACGGGCAGAAGGACGGAGGCGGAGGAGATAGACTGGGAAGATGGACAAAGGTCAAGGCCGTCCAAGAGACGGTCGCAATCTGTTGATGACGTCACTGCCTTCAGTCCACGCACGGAATCTCAGTCAGCTGTCTGGACGTCACGTGACTCTGAGACGTCACGAGGCGTTGCTGACGACAACTCTGTAGAATCTCAGCAGCTGCTGACAGATGCTGACTCGGAGAACGCGAGTCAGCAGCAGCAGCGACGCAGCAGCAGCGCCTTGGTCTCGCAGCTTTTACTGCCAGCTGCTAGCTTGCACAGTGACTCAGAGAGAAGTAGTAGCAACAGAGTTTGTGACGTCATCAGCTCTGACGTCACCATGTCGTGTGATATTTATAGCGGCGGCCGCAATGAAAAGGAATTACCTTTGCCTGTCGGGCGCAACACACCTGGAAATTACCTTGAGCTGTTGGATAACCGAGCCGCTTGTGAGCTGAGGGACGATATTGTATTGCATTCGAGAAACACGGGGGCGGTTGGCAATAGTTTTCCGTTGGGGGAATGTTTTCCCTTAGCAGCAGCTGGTCCACTGAAACTCGAGACTTGCTGCTCAGACGACGGTGAGTCGTGCAGCCCAAGGAAAATACCGGCTTCGGAAAAGCACACGCTGAAAGACCTTCTGGCCTGTTCGTCATCGGAGAGCTCGCTGGATACGAACGAGTCGAACTTATCGGTCCAGCTCGCGTTGTTTTATGACGTCACAGCGGGCGAAGTCAAGCCTGCTGAGCGTCGCGTGACGTCATCGCCGCAGTGCGTTGCGTCGCGTCGTCGTGATGCGCATGCGCGCCGCGCCAAGATGACTCATCGAGAGGGCGGTCCTGCTAGGAGGTCCTTGAGGAGGGCGGAGCAACCTGGAGGGCGTGGCCTCAAACGAACGACTCCTTCGAACGCATTCTCAGACCACTCTTTCGGGGCTCTATTGGATGGGCTTTCTGTCGGCGGGCTGGGGGATGCAGGGGCGGGGCGTGGCCAGGATTGCGGGGAGAGAAGGCGGGACAGAAGGATGATGACGTCACGTGAACGAGGTCAGTCCTGGGTGGCCCTGAGCAAGTCCATCGTGTACAGCATGGTGGACGTCGCCCTGGCCCAGTCTGATGGGGTTCAGCTCAAGTCTCACGATGCTCCTCAAGAGCGGCAGCAATCTTTAGAGGTCACCACTGGGCATGAACACCAGCTCCAGGGCCGGGTTTGCCTTGACGATGAGCTGGAAGAAGTTAAACAACATTACAGTGAACATCTATCAAACTACCAAGCTGTAGTTGGCACGGAGCAAGTTGTGCCAGACATGATCGTAGTGGTTAAGAGTGAGGACAACGTTGATGCACACCCTCAGGAGGGTTGCCAAGGTGACGAGGACGAGAAGAATGTCATCATGGACGTCACCGTCACACGTCATCTTGACGCTACCTTGACGCTGAGTCACGATCCAGCGTCACGTGAGCTCATGACCTCTGAGGACTCACCTTCAGATCTGCGTTGCACTGTTGGTCCCAGAGTCACCCGAGGTGTCTCACCTCAAGGTGCTCACTCTACACCGGACGCGCTGAGATCCAACTGGACTAGCCAGGACTCACCTTGTCGTCCGGCTGATCCACGGCCGGACTCTGTCAATGCCTTCTTTGCGAGTCCATCGTTAGCAGACAAAGCTCATGTCACATCGGTTGAAATGTCCGGCGACGGACAGCTCCAGCATGACTCTGCGTTTAGCGCTGACTACGCTTTGTTGCTGAAGGCGAAACCGAAGCGAAGGCGTCGTGTGCGAGGGTGCGGGAGGAAGAAGTCTCAGAGGAGGTCGACCCTGGAGGGGGAGGACTGGACGGGCTTGCACCAGCATGGGGATTACGTCATGGATCTGAGGGAGGATGTGTCCAGGAGGGAGAGGATCCGCCGGGATATGTACCATGATAATCCAAGGTGGATCGCCCTTGACAAGAGACAGGTAAGAGTTGATTACATTAGTTTATTATAAGATAATCCTTGATACTTCAAAAATTAAAAAGTTACAAATTAACAAAGTTTTAGAATAAATTTTAATAGTTTCAAGTTGCAACTTCATATAAATTACCATGACAAAATCAAGTACATAAAATCATATGATATTAATATTTTGATTAGGATTCGAACCCGGAATCTCTGGGTTACGAGTCGAGGACGCTACTAATGGTCATCCCTTATACATTAGATATCTGGTCATCCCTTATACATTAGATAATAATGGATACTGTATAATGGATACTGGATAATGAATACCTTCTGGTATCCATTATACATTATACAATGTATAATGCTGCTATTATTATAATATTATGATATTATTCAAGGTCGCTTTAATTGTGGGATACCTTAAATTTTGGACTTTAATTAATTTTTAGACTTTTCACTTTCGGTGTTTTGATTTTTCATTTAGGATATTTTTGACTGTTATGAATAATTGTGATGTTATTTTTCTGACTGATGATTATAATCAACCTTACTTTTTCTGCCGTTTGGGATTCGATAGTTTTATTTCAAGCGATTTTTCAGAATTTTTATCGGCCTTATTTGTTTGGACGTGTGGGATTTTATATTTTTTGAGTTGTGATATTATTTTTATGACTGATTTCATCAGCCTTATTGGTTTAGCGTTGTGGGATTCCAGATTTTTACTTGAGATTTCTCTCGCTTATGATTATCAGACATTTTATTCTGCTGTTCGGAATCCCATATTTTTTATTTGAGACTTGCTTCCGTTTTACTAGAAGTTATCATTTAGACAAAAATATTCCTGAATTTACATTAGTTCATCCTACGCAAATATCGAACCACGAAGTAAGGCACCATTTTTTCTTTCTTTTTGTTTCAATTTTCAACACAGAACGTCCCCTTGTTTCCTACTTTGATGATATTTTAATAATTCTTCTTCATATCTCACCGCTATTTCATAACTCCTGTAACTTAAATACGTTTATTTAGAGATACTAGCGTAAGTAGTATGTATACAAGTTAGTAATAACTAAGTGCACAAGTACTGCACTTGTACTGTCACTAAATTGCTATTAAATAACATAGACAATAATAGAATTTTGCAACTATTTACCTTAATTAAAATGTAAATAAAAATCCTGGGGACATTTCATGCTCTAACCAGTGAGGAGATAGTATTACAATATAGAATAATATTACCTATATTTATAAATAGAATATTATATTATCAATTGTAATGAATTTATTATTTTTTTCCTGAAATCTGCGAAACATGATCAGATACAGGGTGGGATTTGTCGGGGGAGGGGTTAGACCCCCTGGCGGATGGCTGGACCGGGTACCCCCACCTCGTTTGAAAAAATGCCCAGGGGTCGGTTTAACCTAATGTTTGACTGTTGTCACCCTCGACCCCCCCCCTACCCCCTGGTCCGACCCCCACCTGTTTTTCTCACAAATCCCACTGATCAGATACAATTATAGAGATTGGCTGTTGAGTGCATTGACCTTTCTGATCAATTAGCTGCCTAACACTTAACACACGCACACATTACAGTGTGTATATGTTCCAGGTTTGCAGTTTCAACGTGCGACACATAATATAATGTACTGATGGTTCCGGGGCTAACACGTAAAGTACAGCAGACTCTAGCTACAGCTGTTGCACACTCTACACGGGCAAGATTCTAAACAGAACAACATACATTAGGCCATTAACCGAGTTTCTAGCTCTCGGGCATTAATTTGGATAATAATAGTAGTAAGCGCAGTTTATTGGGATTCGTTCAGCACGTACACACGGGTGTGCGTCTGTGCACAAGCAACTCAAGGTCATTGAGACACTGGTGAAGGCCGCAAGAATGGCACTGAATATAGTTACATAGTTACTACATCACTCTGTCTTGTAACTGAGCAAGAATTTCATTGAATATAGTAGTTACCCATCTTACATCGAATGTTGTGCACAGTTTATGAGTACAAGGTATCAGGACAGTTTATAGGGAGGAAATTAATGGTTTAAGCCCCGGAAATAATGTTTTAAAATAAAATGACGTATATTTTGGCCGCTGATACGATACCCGACAATTTAAAATTTAAAAAATATTGAAAATGTATGGACTGCAGAAAACACAATTCACGGATAAAAATCCTGGCAACGGGCCAGCTAGGTGTTATGAATGACACTGGAAAGCATATTGTGGAGTGGTGCAGCTTGATGAGAAATTTTTAGCTTGATTATTCTATAATTAGTTGTAAATCATACAGTATGGAGAGGAATGACCCGGGTATACTCGTGTTATGGGCACTGTTGCAAAAGTACTATGGTACGTCTGAAAAACAAAATGAAGTGCTTTTAGTTTCTGAAATTATTCACTTGCTAATTTTGTGCATTAGAATATTTTTAGGTCATTTTTCAATGCTTGTTATTGATAAGAAATCTTTTAGTGCACGATATTTAACGTTATGATGAATTTGAAGAATGACAGAAATGCTATTTTAATTTTACAGATAAATAATTGAATTTATTGACCAGCATTTTTAAGGATGAATGTTTCATGAAGAATTTGTGTATGTTCGTAGCATATCTTTTTACATGCGCCCGTGCGTTCCACGACTATCGTCACTGACATTCCGAGGCGCAATAAAAATATACAGAGCATAGGAGTGTAATTTATTACTATTGTAAAAAAAACATTATCAATACTTGCTGTGCAGATAATATAAATGAGGCCATTTGTAATAAAAATATTTGTTAAAATTTAATTAAGTGCCAGTGCACTGGTAGGCCTATTTTTTCTTTTAACTTGCAAACGAAGACCAGAAAAAATAAAAAAGAAGGGTGGGCATATAAAAAAACTACAGAGCTGACTTGAATGAAATGAGTCTTGCCCTTTTTTAGAACTTCTGTATCGTAGACTATTCGTGTGAATTATTACTTCCGGTCTGTTCGGATCCAGAGTACGGTTTTGAGAATAGTTATTATTCGTTTGACCAAGTGTTTCGCTTCCATCTGCGCTGATATAATGTCTAAATATGTGAAAGTAAGTCAAATATCATTGATCTTTAGTACATATATTTGTCC
This sequence comes from Buchholzia appendiculata, assembly GCA_034694885.1. Taxonomy (NCBI): domain Eukaryota; kingdom Metazoa; phylum Annelida; class Clitellata; order Enchytraeida; family Enchytraeidae; genus Buchholzia; species Buchholzia appendiculata. Next base: position 8,355 of record JAQFYQ010000743.1, on the reverse strand, counting down.
TGTGTGAGACTGTATTGTAGTCTGTAAATGCTAACGCTGCCTAATTGTTGTTTTGAAGGTTTCTTGTCTGATCGAAGCGCTTGTCGAATCAATGATGGAATACGACGACGACAACTCAATGTCAACCGCAGAACACCAGTGGCCTCTACCGAATCAACCGATGTCAACAAAACGCATTTCTCAGCAACAACCCGGTGATTCGCCAGGTGGCACCGCTGAATCGCTCCACAATGCGACACCACCTTTAGACATCAGTGGCGACACCGGTGACATCTACCGAATCTCAGGACGCGAGGATGGGAGGAGGAGATCGGGGGATAGCGAGTCCCCCTCGTGCCTCTCCCCCGTGCTCCCCAGGGAGGAAGGGTCTGGGGGAGGGGGCAGGAATCGACTGAAATGGAAGTCAAGTATGCTGCTACGCATGCAGAGCAGCGAGAAGGGGGACGGTGATCGTGTAGGGGGTGATACGAACTTTCAGGGTCCTGCCCCTAAGGTCTCAGAGTCCGTCTAGGGTCCCGCCACCAAGTCTATCCACATCTCTGTTCTATTGCTCAGATTAGATGGTTTATTTATTGTAACGTGGACAGATACTGATTTAGTATCATGAAGATGAGTGAAAGGTTGATATTGTTGTGATAGTTGTGATACAACAGCCATGACCATTATGTCAACATAGTCGTTCATAGCTGTGTACATTCTTTGTCAACTTTGTCTTTAAGTAATTTTGTTCTGTCTTTCTCATAGCAGTTATAGCTTATCATCGTCATTATTATCATCATCATCGTAATCATCAATGTCATCATCAACATCATCGTCCTCGTTATCCTCATCTTCATCATCACTGTTATTATCATCATCATCATTGCCGTCGTCGTCGTCATAATCATGAACTTCCTCATCAGTGACATCAATTGAATAGCAACCAGCATTATTATTATCATTTTTTATATTTTGCTGATCGCTTTAAATTTGTTCGATAAATATGAACATCATCAATTGTAACAGTTATAGTCATTTCATTTCTCTTTTTAATTTAATTCATTTAGTCATCAATAGAGGAATTCACATTGATTATTAATATCCAGATCGTCACGTAAGTTTTTGTTATTTGTAGCCAAAGTCAGTGAGCATTAGGGAAACACCGAATCTCAGCGGCTTAAGGATTTTTTCTTGCAATTTTTATACTGTAGTACCTATTTTCATCTGTCTGTTTGTCTGTCATGCTGTTTAATTTCCTGTCTGCCTGACAGTTTGACGATACCAAATAAACTGTATGCTTTTGTTATATATAAATTTTTGATATGGTTACACAGCAAGTCTTAAGGATGATCTTGGGGGATAATCCTTGAATCGATTCTTGAGTATAATCTTTTTGATCTGCCATTCAAGAAAGAGTTTTAAAACTACGGACCGCATAAATGCTCAAATTTGATAATTACAGTGATTTTAAATGAATTAAATTTGTGCCAGTTTAAGTATAAACAACGGTAGGAGCAATTTCCACATAAATGTCTGCAATAGCTACAGTACTAATAAAATATAAAATAAAATTTAGAACTAATGAAGATGATTTTCAATCTTCATCGAAACCGTTTTGCTACATGACTGTGTAGCCTCGTAAAAATTGAGCTTCTGTAGCGATTCTGAGCAATTTTGGGGGGAGATGAAAATTTTTTGAATAATTTTTCTTGTTTTTCGCTTGTCATGCGGATTGATAGATATTGTTGTCTTATAAAATTTAATTGCGAGTTTGGAAATGGGTCGCAGCCTGTTTTACCCAGGCTAATATCTATGAACTGGCCTCTGAAAGTTGTGGAACCATTTTACGCTCAATGGATGGCGTAATAGCCGCATGTAGATTTTGTCGATAAAATCGCTTTTTCTACCAATGAAAATGTTGTACAAGTTCGCAATGGAGGGAAAGATGAGAGAGAGAGAGAGAGAGAGAGAGAGAGAGAGAGAGAGAGAGAGAGTAGAGATATAAAATAACGGGTCTGTTCAATTTTAACCAACGTGCCTTTATTATAACAGGAATTGAATTACTGAATTATTTTAATCTTTAAGAAGTTGTTGGTGACATTTAATACAACGTGTAAGGATTGCGTAATTGAGAACTTTATATTATCGCCTGTTGAATCAAGTCTCAGTTTACGAAATTAACTTGAAGTCTAAAGTTTACATTATAATTATGGGCCCTTGATATTATGTACATGAAAACTTAACCGTTACCGTAATGATGTAGTTGTAAATAATGCGTCTTGTTTATATTTTGTTATAATTTAACTGCCGGTTTTTGATTGCTATTGTTTTGTAGTTTGTTTCTTTGTTTCTAGCGTTAAACGATTTGTTAATGCCGCTGCCGCTGTAGACGGATACACATTCATGTATGAATGGCTAAAGCATTGTTTGGCTTATCGTAGGCTTGTACGAAACGCTTCTTCTCAATCAATGCCACAGTTACGTCACGTTTACGTCACAGTTACGTCACTGTTACATCACATTTACGTCATTTCTGTTAAAATATTCTTCTTTTTTATATTCTCATTGTACCCGCTTTCGCCATCCATCACATTGTGTATTTGGTCTTTTTATTTGATAAAATATGTGCATAAAATGCAATGCAAAACCCATGTAGTACAATTTAACAACCGGTATACACCCGGTACATTTCGTTTTCAGAACTTGCAATTGCATGAGTTATGAAATACATTTTCTTAGCAAATCAATAGTTTTGTTCACTTTTCAGAAGACGATTCATTATGTTTTAATTTGAACGCCCATTGTCTTTTTCGTTGTTTAATTCTACTTGACATGACATGACTTGGCATGACATGACTTGGCATGACATGACATGGCATGACGCAAACGTTACGCTATAGCCGGTATGTTTTGCACGGTGATCGGTATGTTATACGCTATTACAGATATATTAAGTGTTGAACGGTGTTTGATGGTAACCGGCTAGCTGTACGGTGACCGCAATTATACAGTCACCGGTATTCTATGCTGTGTGTAATGCTGTGTTGTAATTAAACTGTAATGTTGTATCTGCGATGTAAATACAAGAGACAACTTTGAGATGTAAGCATGATTTTATTTGATCGTTTGTCGCTCTTGTACAGTTTGACTAGATGGGCCTGTATATTGCAAGTGCTTTATTTAAGATTGATTATACGCTGCGATTGTAATATCGTAGCGAACGACGTCGTGCGAAGATAAAGATGTTAATAATGATGATGAAGATGATGATGAAGAAGAAGAAGATGATGATGATGTTTTATAAGCTGTGATAGTTTGTAGTGCGTACAGTGTTTTGTCGAAGCTCCTGTGTAGATTATAACCGTGTATATATATATATAGAGAGAGAGAGATGCGTTAATTAATAAAGACCGCTATTGCTTCATGTGTTTACGAGATTGGTGTGTTTACATGCGACTCGATCGTAAAGGTTACAGACAATTCTTATCCTCAAGCAGATGTTGTTGTTGCTGCTCTTCTGATCCTCTAATTAACTTCAAGCAGAAGGAAAAGGGAGAGGAAACAGAAGCGCCTTTTATGTTTTCTTTCTCTGCTTTTTATTTAGTTCCGTCAGAAGGCTGTGCCACTGCTTTTGTCGGTATTTTATCTTCATCTCGGTTATTGACATCTTGATGAACATCTGGAATGGCTAATAATAACTGGATTTTTTATCGTCCCGCTCTCCACTGTTTATTTCTTTATATCTATTGCGAGATTTTTAATTAATTAATGTTTCTTTCTTGTTATTTGTTAGAACGGCATTTGGCTGTAAAACCTTTGCTGTGCGAAGTACACGTGGGCATCTCTGTTGACATCGATCCTACTAACCCAACTTGACTGCTCCCTCTTGACTCCCTCTCCCCCTCCCCACTGATGCACGTGCAGTCAGTGGAAATAATATGTAACTCCTGCTTTGTCCTGACGTCCCAACATTTAACTAAAAGTTTAAGAATTCTTTTAAAATAGTGTAAAATCTAATGAGCTCTTGATATTTTCTTAGTTAGTATAGGGCCGTATCTGTTCGCAATAAACCACTTGTATGTGGACCTATTTTGTCAGTAATTCAGAAATCTCTTGAACTTTTGTCCAAGTAGGCAATGACTAAATGACACCGCTGTGAGCTCGGGCTGACACGGTGTCAGAACGAATCGACTTTACCCAGGGCATGCACAGGGTACCAGTGGCGTGCTGGCTTTAAAAAACGACATACCTTGTGGGGCCAGGTCACTTTTTGGCGCGACGGTTAAAAAATTGACGAGCGAAGGTAGGTGGCGACGGTAAAAATTAACGAGCCGGGGGACGACGGTTAAAAAAATTGACGAGCGGAAAGGTTGACTACGGTAAAAGACATTTTTTGATTTTTTTCTCAACAAATTCAAATTTTGCCCCTTTTAGACATGTGGGGCCAATGGCCCCAGTCGCCCCACCGGCCAGCACGTCACTGCGGGGCAAGCAAATGGTATGCATAAGGAAAGTGTCACATTGGAACGCACCGAACGTTATGTGTAGTCTGTGGCAAAGCGAATAATTGTCTGGTTACCTTACAGGTAATGGGTGGCCAGGTCCTGCATGATTGCATACAAGACTTTAGTCTGTAAATTCAAGACTGCACTTCGGAGACAATTGCAAACGAATGTGTAGCACTTGGCAGTCATTGTTGTTTTAGTTCCTTTAGAAGTTCTTATCATTCTTGATCACGCTTGAATATTAAATTAGCCTTCATTTCTAGCTTTATGTAGACAAAGATGAACGGGTTCTTTGACATTGTCAAAACTACTCTCTTTTGGGAAACTGAAGACAATTCTGTTACGTCGAAATTTTTAAATTTAAAGAAAGCATTACGAATTTTACGAACCTTTACGATTTACCTTTACCTTTACACATTACGAACCTTTGCGATTTTTTTTGACAAATGACAAATGTTGTAGAATCATGAAGAAAGCTGATAAATCTATCAATGATCCTATAATGATTTTATTGTTATAAAAATAAGTTGATTTGACAGGAACTTTCTGCCAAATAATTGCTACGTTATAGGACCCGATGTCGCTCAGTTCAGTCTGTTACATGGTCCTTAGCAGCTAGCATCAGCTTGGTAACATTGGCAGCAGAGCGTACATAAATTGGCCTATTTTGTTACGGATAACACAGCCTTGCCTAGATTTGAACCCAGAACCAGGTATTAACAGATTAAACTATAAGCCGCTCGTAGCAGTTCTCCTGAACTTGAAGAAGTTGTAACTCGACAAAACACAACAAAAGATAATGCCATCAATGTTTTGAACGTTATTTCTTATCTACCGTTATCAACGTTATCCTTATCTACAGTACACAGCGATGCTAACAATGACTGTACATTAAGTTCTCTGTACAACAAGTTCAACGTGCATAGATCATTAGCAATATAGAGTAATACAATAACGTATCGGAAAGTAAAATAATAATAATAATAACAACAACAACACATCGTGCCATATGAATACGTAATAATAATACGCCACCTATAGGGGTCGAAGCGCCCTAAGGTAAAGCATCACAATATGCAGATGATTTAACAAAACAGCAGCTAGAAAGTGAGAGTTGTTTAAAGCATTGTACATATGCATAACCAGTCCAGCAAGAGCTTAGTTCCAGTCAATTCAAGTCATAATAATCGTATGTAAAACTTCACAACAGCGACAAATAACTAACAATGACTTCAAGGTATGGACAAGGATTTTTACTCAAGAGGGGAGTAACATATTTTCCGGGGGAGTAACCGGTTTTCAGGGAGTTATTAACCAATTAGGACAACCCAAGGGCTGAACACCCCGCCCCCAGTGGTGGTTAGATAAAGCCCTGAATGGTTTGTTAGGACAATGCCAGGAGTCCCTAACCCCTTATCCTCCCCTAAACACCCTACCTTCCCCCCTCAGGGCTGGCTAAATAAAGCCCTATTTATAAGAATGTCAGAAGCATGTGAACAATTTCTGGACATTCCAAACAGAACAAACGATCATTTCTACCACAAGCTTCGTGCATGCCATTGCAACAGTTACGACAGGAAAGGAATGCAGAAATTGCAAAGCACGTTCGAAAAATGGATCTGCTGGAATTTGTTGCACGTTCCGTTAGATGCATTGTCAAATTTTGAAGATGATAATCTCCAAAATGTAAGATTTTATTTTACTTATTGGCCAAAATTTGCTGAGTATCGGCACTGTAACTTTCAGGCTTCCCCGTCGAGGGGGGGGGTGTCAACATTTTGTGACGAGTAGCGGCACATCAAAAACATACCCCTTTTTCAAAGGCTGGAGGGTTGTGTAAAATTGAACTAGAGGGGTGTCGAGAATCAACTGAGGGGAGGGGGGAAACCGCTAGAGGTACAGGGAACCCCTTTTCACGTGGTATCGTGTTTGAAGAATCTGAATAGATCAGTCTTTTTTATTGCATAAGCATTAATTCACAATACTTCAACATTTTGATTTACGCAACAATTTATGACAATTTCTCAATAACAATTTTCAGAAGTTATTAATCAAAATCATCCAAACAATATCTCCTAATCGTAAACAATTAATCTTCCTCCACACGTGCACCAAACGTCTCGGTATTTCCACTCCTGCGCATAACAGGAATTCTCCGCTGTGCCAGGAAGCCGTTTTTAATTCCCTCTGTCAGAAAACAGATTTAATTAAATTCGAAGCTCGAGCCCTGCAGACAATCAACGGATTTTCTGTAAACAGTGCGACTTGAACGAATCAGATTGTTTATTAACATGATACATCTCGATGCAGAGAAAGAGCAACAAGAAGAGCTTATTAAACAAACAACGGGATTAACTCGATGCTGACTATAGTATCTATACATAGAAGCTGCAAGTAGACTCCGTTTCTCACGTTTTCAGATTCCTCTGAGAGAAGGCGATGAGAATCAGAGAGATTCGCACAAAGCACTTCATTGGAATTATAAGATATTTCTGTTTCGGTCTGCTATAGAAACTGTATTTAACGGTTTATACCATTGAACTTGTATTCAGTACAGTATTCCTCAAAGCAGTTCCTTGAAAGCATGGTCTATTAATTAAAATAATAATACCTCCAGGATTTCGACACTTACTTGTTGGTCTAATTTAAAATAAGATATGACAATACATGTAAATGTGATGATAAATCACATGATGATAAAGCTTAACATTCAGAAATGTCAAAGCCATTGCGAAATTGCAGTTGGCGAATCTGCCATTAAATATATAATAATCACTTGTTGCTTGGGCAGTTAACGTCAAAACGGAAACATGCTCGTTATCAAAACGTCAATAAAAAAATAATGTTTATTGACGACTAAGCCAAATATATAATGTTTACAACTAAACCAAAGATAATAAAGTTTACTTTTACTTTACTACATTCGTCTTTGAACTAAACTCCATTTGGGTCAGATTGATTGTTCGGTTTAACCTGTGTTTACTGTGTTTTTTCACATGTACTGTGTGAATCGTGTGGAATAAAGTTAAAGTGGATTAATTAAACGAATCCCTAGATGAAACAAAATTATGAAGAAAGTGTAACTCAGCGAATCTACTAACATGAAAGTTGCATTGCAGAAAAACTATGTTAAACAGCTGCGACAGTTGTCGCACGCAATCCTATTTTTTCCAAATTCTCTACCGGTCGATTTCGGCAGTCAAAAAGCGTCCCGCAGAGTTTAGTCATAACCCTGAGGGTACAAGACCGGCTGGCCTGCCCTACCCTGAACGGTTCTACCCCCACAGGACCGCGAAAAATTACTATGCAATTCATTTTAGCTTTATTTTCTAACTACATGTAATAAAAATTAAACAGGCACAAAGCACTTCGATGTATATCAGTGGTGATAACAGCGAGCGAGCGGCGACACTGATAAAAACAACAAAACGAAGACGATAACGATCGTGCTGATGATAACGATGATGACGATGAAGTGTTAAATAACGTACGCAGTGCAACAGTCTATAGAAGTAGGTCAAACAAAGAGAGAGAATCAAGCGCTTGCAGTCTATAGAGTCGTGCATAAAAGCATGTCACCCCCCCCCCACTTGAAGCGTTTCGAATAAAATAAAAACAGTAATACAAAATTCGATGACATTCGTAGGCTAGTACATGCCTAGTACAAAAAGCACGGCGACCTTCCTGTACTGTAAAAGTTTGTACAATTACCTATTGTTAGCAATATTGCCTACGTCAGAGTAAAACCGACCTTAAACATTTTGATCTAGAAAAAAATAGTTCCTAAAATGAAATTTAGAAAGACAAGAACTGCCTTGAAACAGCAGGGGCCTCTATCTCCCTCGGGTGGATGGGGCACCCCCCCCCCGCG
>JAQFYQ010000742.1:0-15535 GCA_034694885.1 Buchholzia appendiculata | reverse complement strand
CAGGAAGACCGAGACAGAGCATGCTTCATGAACTGATGGAGGACAAGGAGAAATCATATGAGCAAATGAAAAGGAAAACGGAGGACCGTGAGTTGTGGAGGAAATGAATACCAGGGACCTACCTTCCGGCAGAGCACTAATGATGATGATGATGTCGTGGCTCAAAATGAGAATGTTTGAATGCATCCCAATATGTAATATAATGTATTGTTTATGCGGTATATTGTAAAACTATAAGTGACACAGATTAAATTATTGTAAATGGACAATAAATACCCGGACTTCTCAATGATTGCTTCATTTGTGCTTCACAGCATTTTGTAATATTAATATATTACTATTATATATTAGTTTTAATATATTGCGCCTTCCTGGTTTCAAAACAGTTCATGATGAAAGGAATTTATGCTAAAATGAATAAATGTGCCAGACAAAAACCGTTGCAAATACTGATCTTGAATGCTTACCTTTTGTAAGATGTCGAGAACTTAAACATTGATAATAACTTTCTTGCTTTTCAATAAGAAAGTAGTGAAATATTTGTGCTGAATATTCTTGTTCCACAGTCTTGCATGAGGACAGAAAGTCGGAATCGGAAGACACCGACGTCGATGAACCGTTCTCACCAACTACTAAAGACAACTTCGATATCAACTTAGCTCAACTTTCGACCCCCGCCGTTGAATCCTCACTGCTTTCGAAAAGTGAGGAGACGTCTGAAGTAGTTGGGCAAGCAGCTGGCGTTGATGACCTCATCGATTTCTCTGCGGTCAGTGGTGGCAATCCTGCACAGGAGGAAGATAAAGAGTCTAGTGGACGACACGAGGAAGAGGACGAAGAACAGAGATCGGATCTGATGCACTTCTCAAGTGGAAAAGCTGCGTTGGACTCGGATGTCACATATCAGTATTTCGCTACAGCACAGGACGTCGGTGATGAACTGACGGAAGAAACTCCTGGCGAGGAGGTGGAAGCTGTGCATGTTAAACATGGAGAAGAGATTTCTACTGCAAATATTCCAGAAATAAGTATCGATTCGACCGAGGTGGAAGAGGAAGATCAAGATATGGCTGAACGTGAAATTCACTCTGAAACCCAAGATGATAAAGCAGTGGCTATTGAAGAAAGTGGGGACGTAGAACGTGAAGATGTTTGTCTGGACAAAGATGACGACAAAGATTATGATGATCGTGATGAGCATGGCGACGTTGTTCCAGCATCTGTAGCAGATCATGAACAGAAAGAAATTGTTGAAGATGATGAAGATGATGAGCATTGCGATGAAGTCCCAGCTGTCGAACATCATGAACAGAAAGAACTAGAAGAAGATGATGAAGTAAAAGGCTCAGATGACTTTTCGGAAGTAGCTAATACTGCTTCTATTGAAACACATGCTTCTGAAGATGCCGCTGAGGATCAACCACATGTAGAAATTTCTGAACAAATGTCAGAAGATCAAGAAGCAGTTGATGATCGAGTTGCAGTGCATGAAGCCAGATATATAGAAAACCTAAGTGGTGAAGTAAAAGTGGAAAGGACCAGCAGACCGGAGGCAGAAACGTTCGTGTCTGTGACCGTCGTGACCGACGAGGACGACGCAAGTGGCCCGTATTCCGACCACGGAGGCTCGTCGAGTTGCCTGGCGGTCGATGACCTTGCAGAAACTTCGAGCTTGGAAAGTTTCTCGACTGTTATTCATACGAAACCGGAGACAGAGGAAGAACGACTTGCCGACTTGTCATCTCTCGCGTCATCCTTTCACTCTGACATCCACGGATCTTTGCATGACATTCCCCTCGAGTTTGTTCAGAGTACGGATGAGGAGGAGAAGGAGGAGGAAGCATACGAGATGCTGGAAGAATTAGAAGTGGGAGATGTGCCTGTTCGTGGAATTGTGTTTGAACACGAAGCGGATGAAAGTCTCCTCCAGGCTGCCGAGAACGTTGATCTCTATTTGACTCCAACCCTCCTCGCTTCCATCAGAGAGGAAGAGGAAAAAAGCAGCTCGCAGAAAACTAGCTCTTCGGAAAAAATCGAAACATCAGATTCGTCAAAACAGCACGGAAGTTCAGATGAGATTGGAACGTCGGGGAAATCTTTCGAACGGAATGCTGACAAGGATGACGTTTCGATTTCATCGTCTCTTCAGGAGTTCGAACATTTGGAGAGAGAACTTCTTGAAAAAGGAAGCTCAGATTCTGCGTCAGCGAAAGCTGAATCTCCAGGCTTCCAGTCTGGGAAAACAGATGACAAGGACAACATGTCGATTTCTTCTTCACTGGCAGAGTTTGAGCACCTGGAACATGAGATCTTGGGACAATCTGATTCGCTGGAGATCATAGGTGGAAGCAAAACATCAGACAGCAGCTCGTCCAATGGAAAACTTGGAACTTCTGCTCACTCGGTTGATAGTCTCCGATCGTCCAACACATCCCTTGCTGAATTCGAGCGTCTGGAACGGCAGTTGATCCTCGACGAGCAGCTAGAGGCCGAAGCACAAAAAGTTGCCACTCTCCTCGAACACGGGTCCTTGCCAATCATGACAGAAAGTGACCAGTCTTCGGAGAAAGATTTGAACAAAGAACGTCTTTCAGAATTTTCTGATTTGCCACGCTCGTCGCACGGATCGCGAGTGTCGCATGGGTCGGTTAGTTCGGCGGATAGAGAGGAGAACCTGAGACGTCTGGCCGAGGTGGAGGCACCGGCTGGGGACTATCCTCGCTACCAGGAAATTGTTCAGATCATTCGAGAAGCATCACAGAACGTTACCATTGACGATTGTAAGCGACTGCTCGAGCTGGAAGTGGAAGGATCTGATGTCGTTGAACCTTCTGCAACTGCAGAGGGAACAGAACCGGAAACCGCTGACGATAAGAAGAGTACTGAAGAAGAGGAATTTACAGAAGTTGAACGTGATAATGATGATTTACCAAATGTTGAATCTGAAGCGGTTGCTGAGCCTTCGTCTGGACAAACTGGATTGGAAGACTTTGTGTGCATTGAAGACGAGCCAAATTCTGACATCGCTGCCGACTCTTTAGAAGAAGGTCAGCTTGATGAAGGTGATGATGACAGCACTGAAAATTTCTATCAACAGGAATTAGCAGAACGAGATGACGCGCACAGTAGGCAAAGTGAAAGTGTGGATATCGTGCTGTTGCATGCAGGCGGCGATGAAAACTTCGATTTAATGCAGTTTTCACACGAATCTCCAAGTCACATGATGCAGGAAAGTGCAGCAGCAAAGTCACCTGCCGAATCTGTCCAGAGCGGCTCAAGCGGGCATGCAATTCTCCTCCCAGTAGCAGCGTCAGCTGATGACGTCATGCAACAATCAGCCGATTCTCTAAACATGATGACGTCAATAGATTCGCTAGATTTCGATCGCGTCTCAACTGACAGGGAAATCAAAGGCGATGACGTCATTGACCTAGGCGAACCGGAACTAGTTATGGAACAGTCGACCGATTCCCTAGAGGCCAAGGACGGAGTGGTGGTTTCGCATTCCTTCGACAGTTTCGAGACGGATTCCCTTCAAGAGGAGAACACTTTGGTCTCACAGAGTTTCTCACAGGACTCGCTTAAGGAGAACGTCGTGTGTGCGATGGACATTTCCTCGACAGCTTCGAGCGTGTACAGTCAATCGAGCTACTCGTCCTCCTCACAAACCTTGCTGTCCAGCAGCAGCAGAGAGATCATGGACATGTCCTTGGAGTCCACACAGTCCACGGACAGAATGTACAGCTTCGGAGCTTCTCCGCAACTGCTGTCCAAGGATGACATCATGGACGAAGAGTTTGTGCTGGAAGGGCAGACCACCGAGGCAGCAACGTACTGGCACGGAGAGATGTTCGAGAAACATTCCACTACGAGAACCGACAACCTGACAACCATGTCGTTGTTCGACATGGAAGGAAATATCATGACGGCCGGATTGAAGAGCTCGACGGTCGATAGTGAAGGAAACATTCACGCTGCAGATCCTCAGGGAGAGGTGGAGTACGCCGACCAGGGGCTTGTCACGACACCAGTGGCCGCCAGCAAGGATGACGTCATTGAGGACGTCACTCAGACTGATGAGCCAATCAGCGAAGAGCAAAGTCGTGATGACTCAGACAGTGACGCCACTCAGCCAATCACATCTGCAGGTATAAAAGATTCAAGAGTATATGTTACTATGAAAGTTTCATCAATTTGAACTCAGCTTCAAGTTAAACGAGTGTATATAATTATTGTATACTATTACTATCTGCATAAACCTTGGTAGTCATTATTGGGATGAAAGTTTAGTTTGACTGAGAATCCAATGAATAAACTATTAATTATACATGTAGTTGCAATATGTATGAACTTAATTCAATTTTGTAACAATTATAACATTTGTTTGACAGGTCTCTAAAAGATTATTTTAAACTTCTTAATTTTATTACCTTTTGACAAATTTTTGCATTTATTACTGTTGTTCAAATATATATGATAAGTACAGAGCCTAAAATGTATTTAGATTTCTAATTACATTTTAGTAAAATTTGTGTGTTATTTCCCGCTGAAGGTTAGTAGAAGTGTAACAAAGGAAAATTGGATATTTCAAATGTGTACTAACTACTAAGTAATGATTGTACACGTAGCCAATCAGTGATCAGAGGCGCCGGAACCGGGGGGGCGAGGGGGGCGATCGCCCCCCCAATGTTAATGATGGGGGGGCGAAAGTATCTTTTGGCCCCCCCAATGTTAGCACTTTTTAAAAAATTTCGCCCCCTCAATAAATTTACTTTCCAGATTGTTTTTTGAATTAAATAAAATCTGTATCTTAATTAAAATGAAAAAAATTTTGCTCGCTGCGCTCGCAAGAAATTATTATTGACGTCTTTTTAAAACCAAAAGTGCGAAAAACACGGGAAGAAGGGTACAAGGGGGCGATCGACCCAATGTTAATAACAACCTATACGCCGAACCCAGGGTGCGCAGGTTAAGTGTGCCTCCAATATTTAATATGTCGGGGGCGAAACTATCTTTTGGCTCACCATTCAAAAATTAGCACTGTTTTAAAAGTTCGCCCCTCAATAGTTTAGCTTTCTAGATTGATTTTTTGAATTAATCTAAACATGTATCGTACGGTAATTAAAATGTTAAAAAATTTTGCTCGCTCCGCTCGCAAGAAATTATTATTCACATCCTTTTAAAATCAAAGACGCCAAAAGCGCGGGAAGAAGGGTATAAGGATGCGATCGACCCAATGTTAATAAGAGCCTAGACGCCGAACTCATGGAGGCGCAGGTTAAGTTCGCCCCCAATATTTGAAATGGCGGGGGTGGGCGAAGATATCTTTTGGCTCACCATCCAAAAATTAGCTCTATTTTTTAAGTTCGCCCCGCAATAATTTTGCTTTCTAGATTGATTTTTTAAATTAATCTAAATGTGTATCGTAATTAAAATGTAAAAAAAATTTTGCTCGCTCCGCTCGCAAGAAATTATTATTGACATACTTTTAAAATCATAAGTGCGAAAAACATGGGGGAGGGGCAAGGAGGCGATCGATCCAAAGTTAATGAGTCCAGACGCTGAGCCGAGGGAGAGGGCGAAAGGGAGGTTCGACTCTAATCTTAGTAATGCTTGGCGAAAGTTTCTTTTTTTTCCAACCATCCAAAAATTTGCATTTTTCAAGTTAGCCCCTCAATCATTTTGATTTCAATATTGATTTTTTAGACAAAATCTGTATACATAAAAAATTCCTCGCTGCGTTCGCAAGATTTATTGACGTCCATTAATAACCAAAGGCGCCAAAAACACTAGAAGAGACGGAATATGTAAGATAAATAAATAACCATCGCCAGGGCCTGTCTTCAAACAGAGCAATATCATCATCATAATCATCATAATCATCATCATCATCATCATCATCATCATCATCATGCAAAATAATGCCAGATTTATAATCCTGGTTGACCACATTTGTTGAAAGAGCTGAACAGAAGCGAAGTGGTTTACGATGCATGATTACACAGTGTTTGCCACGTTCCAAAAACTTTTAAAGAGTCCGAAATGAAAACATAACCTATTGATTTTAACAAGGGTCATCAGTACATGCCATATATAGTATTGATCCAAAGCATACTTTACTAAATGTGTCTAGTTATATTCGGTTATCGTCATAATTGAAGCAGTGAAAACTTATCTCATAGGCCTACTAAGCCTACTCTATAATTATTATCTCTTACTTAATTTTCTTGTGTGGGTCGGGCGAAAGTATTCGTTTGTCTCGCCCCGTTAAACGCTACAGTGCCAACCTAAACACTATAGGAAATCTACTTTTGCCCCAATGCATATAATTTTCTTTATAATTGAAACAAAGTTTCGCCTCCCCAATGTTGGCGCAGGGGGGGCGAAAGTATACTTTCGCCCCCCCAATGTCGAGCAAAAGTGTCAAAGAAAAATTTTTCGCCCCCCCAATGTCGAACACGAAACGGCGCCGCTGTCAGTGATTAGCATTAGTATGTGTGAATTTGAATGAACACAAATGTTTTGCCTTTCAGAACCCACTGGAGAATCTGTGAAGAAAGACGATTGGGAAATTATTGAAGATGACGACAAATAAACGCTTGTATTCTCTGCTAAAGGTAAATTAAATTAATTAATCCTATATAGTTCATAAACTTTTAAGTGTTCCTTTTTGATGAAAACATTGAATTCAGGCATATGCACATCAAAGATTGACAGCACAGTATCGTTATCAACTTGTAAGTGAAATGTTACTGCATGCCTTTTACTCAGTTATATTATATTACACTTCAGATTTAAATTTTTTATTGCATTTGAAATCTATATACTCGGTAATCGCGTGCTTTAGGCCTCAATAAAATACGAGTAAATTATATAGTTAAACTTGCTACTGTACACAGTACACTAAACGCGTTCATCACAGGCATTTTAGATTTAATAATGGGCACATCACAGGGCTTCACAGCTGTCTCGTCACAGGGCTGCCACAGGGAGGTCTCGCCTTAAGGAAGTCTAGCCTCAAGTAGGTCTCGCCTCAGGGAGGTCTCGCCTCAAGGAGGTCTCGCTTCAAGTAGGTCTCGCCTCAAGTAGGTCTCGCCACAGGGAGGTCTCGCCACAGGGCTTCCACAGGGAGGTCTTGCCACAGGGCTTTCACAGCGAGATTTCACCATAGGGCTTCCACAGGGAGGTCACCACAGGGCTGCCACAGGGAGGTCACCATAGGGCTTCCACAGGGAGGTCACCATAGGGCTTCCACAGGGAGGTCTCGTCACAGGGCTGCCACAGGGAGGTCACCATAGGGTTTCCACAGGGAGGTCTCGTCACAGGGCTGCCACAGGGAGGTCACCATAGGGCTTCCACAGGGAGGTCTCGTCACAGGGCTGCCACAGGGAGGTGTCGTCACAGGACAGCATCACCTTAGGGTCTCATGCTATAATAGTCTATTACTAATGATTATATTGTTCCTTGAAGCCGTCTTGTACAGTTTTGAAGGGAAAGTTTGCTGATGCAGACTGTTTAACTGTGATTGTAGATTCGTTAAAGTGTAGACATGAATTCCTGCCAAGCTTCGACCACTTTCCCCATCCTGTTCATCTCGCAACTTTCTAGTCAACACAAACTTGCAACTACTTGCCGTCAATGGAACAAATCTTCATTCATTGTTGAAATATCAGAGCCGTCTGTAGTAACTGTGTCGTTCCATAGAGTGACAATGTTACTGAGTGTATTTCTCTAATTAAATTGAACAGATTGAAGTTAACGATTGGTGAGATGTGTTGAAGGTTTTCGCCCAATAGCGTGTAAGCAATTGGAGGTCGTCAGCCAATAGCGTGTAAGCAATCATGGACTAGCTATCACTGGTGACTATTGAGAATTGACTTTTTATTACTGGAAACAGACAAGATGTCTCATCATAACCGAAAAAGTAACTATTTGCAATATATGGCAATTGTAATATTTCAGGTAATGCATGCAAGAGAAGAATGAACTTAAGTTTATATTGTACGTATGTAATTCCATATGAAAGCAGGGATTCTATGGTTTCGTTTGTGATAGTGAATTTCCCATTAATGTGTCCGAGAGTATTGTCAGTGGAAATTGCTGCAATTGCCATCATACACAACATGACAAGTTAAATATGACATGTGTAACATGAAGAAATGATATCTATGGCATGACATGACATTGACATGACTTACATGTATGACATGACATGTATGCCATTATATCATTACGTGAAATGTACGACGTGCCACGATTACCATGTTGTTTTTCTCTAAATATGTAGTGTGTGATTATACATAATATGTGCAGAATGTATGATATGACATATGTAACATGACATGACACTTGACATGACATTGTCGTGACTTGTGAAAGATGCATGACATGGTACGTGTATCATTACACCACTTATTGCCATTGAAATTGCATCACTACTCATCATTTACGACATACCATGAATGGCATGCAGTGAATGGCATGCAGTGAATGGCATGCAGTGAATGGCATGCAGTGAATGGCATGCAGTGAACGGCATGCAGTGAACGGCATGCAGTGAATGGCATGCAGTGAACGGCATGCAGTGAACGGCATGCAGTGAACGGCATGCAGTGAACGGCATGCAGTGAACGGCATGCAGTGAATGGCATGCGTGAATGGCATGCAGTGAATGGCATGCAGTGAACGGCATGCAGTGAATGGCATGCAGTGAACGGCATGCAGTGAACGGCATGCAAAGTGAGACACAATGAATGACACACCATGAATGGCATGTCCACATAACACGTAGTAGACGATTCATGTGCATGATATATTGCCTGATTCATGTGAACGATGTAACTAATTCATAGGCCAACTGTTCAAGTGATGAAACTTTAACGATGTTTATGCAATGTTGTAACATTCCACGGTAACTACTTGTCAGGGCGTAGTATGAACGAAAACGAATTTTATTAAATTAACTCTAACCATTAAGTTTAATAAATCACTGTTTTTTGACAAAACAAACTAATCTAATTGAGCATGTTGTTAATGATGAATGTTTATTTTATTTTATTTCGTTATAGAAATATCAAATGGCAATGCAGTGAAGTAGTATAGTGAACACATTGCAACTGTGAAAGCCATACGATTTGTTTATATTCCGTTTGAATGTTTTTGCACAATGAGCCTGATCTTTTTTTATCGTGTTCTTATGTTGTTCTATGTTAGCTTAACAGCTTTAATTGTACTTATCTACGTTCATGTTTTCAAATCACAACTTTAGAAATTGTTGCGTATTTGCTACATAAATAAAATATTTCTGTTAACTGATATTTTTAATTGTTCTATTGTCAAAAAAAGTTTAATTTATATTATGTCGTGCAAAATCAAACTCAATTATTGCAGCTATTCATTGTGATCAAAAAGTAAAGTTCCTGGACTCACATTTTTTGAATTAAAGCTTGTTGTGACCAAGCATGTTTGCACTGAATTTACCAACTTTCTCATGAAACATCTCTTGCATAAAAGGTATCAAATACAAGGGAATAGTGCTCCTATATTTCGAAACCACTCAACTTGTACAGCAGGGGAGGCATGAATAAAATAAAATGTGTCTCTTATGTTCTTGGACTCGTGACATATGACTGTTTCTGTGCACGTATCTGCAAAGAGGTGTTACTAACAAACCTCCGAAGGAAATGACCGCATGTCGAGTTGGCGCTGAAATGTGATGTAATGGTATTTATCGTTCTTTCTGATCATTTGACACATCTATTACGTGTCATCCATATATTCAATGTACAATGTGAATAGACTTAGTGGTTCAGTAGCTTTTTAGTGTATTTCATAATTTTGAGCTTGATTTGTGTGGTAACTGTATTTAGAGACATTTGTGTGTGTAATGATAATTATATATGTCGCATTTCTCTTTCAGTTTTCACTCTAATATTATCTGGTTTGTTGAAGCTATTTGACGGATTTGACAGCAACATAGCTGGATGATGTTAATGGTGAACCTTCTATGCCAAAATGACTGACTGAACGAGTGTTCAGTCGTTCATGACTGACTGAGCGAGTGTTCAGTCATTTATGAACGGCTGAACACTCGTTTCAGTCACTTATGAACGGCTGAACACTCGTTCAGTCACTTATGAACGGCTGAACACTCGCTCAGTCATTCATAAACGACTGAACGACCGTTCGGTCATGATTGGCTGAACAAGCGTTCTGCGTGATAACTCTGATATTTATAATCTCTTTCCTAGTCAGCTTACAGTAGCAATTCATTTGTGTTTATATATTTGTTAGACTCGCTGCACATTGAATTTGATGATTGATCTTGTTTGGAAAACCGGTTTTTATTTAAAGATTTTGTGTATATACCATTTATATGTATTGGAATTCATAATAACTGTATGATAGAGTTTAATCCAATTTGTACAATATTTCTAATTATCGATTCCTTTTAACTTTACTATATAAATTTCTAATGCAGTATTCTTATACGTCTGTACATATATGATACTTTAACCGTCATATGAAATTTGCTGATTTGTCTGTGTAATTTATAAGTATGATATGATAATGTGTAGCATATGTCAAGGATATTGTAAACAGTAGATAGTGTTGCGTTTATACTCTACATCAGATCGTATTTCCACTGCGATTCACATGAATCTCGCCATTCTTCTTCTGACGTCACTACTACCATTTTGCAAACTGTAATATATCAAACAGTATAACAAGCATGCCTGATACTACAATTACTTGATATTACGAATTTACGAGCTTGTTTCTGTTGTCCTCATTGTAATCTACATCTTTCTCTCACTCCTGCTGCACCAACCTTCATGAAATATTATTACATATCTGTTGAAGAAGAATCACTGAATGGATATTTTTGTAAATATGTGGAAGTAGGAAAATTCGTCATGGCATTTAGATCTGGCCGTGTAATGTCTCGCGCTGTCTTTAGTCTCTCAGTTGATTGTAATCAGTCGATATTGTGTTGTACATGCGCCTACGTTTAGTCGTAGATCGACGTACTTCTAACAAGCTGATCGCCTGTAGTTCTTACTCGCTGATTATTTATTGTGTGTGCTTTAAATACGTGCTTGCTTTTCGCTGTCCGTTGCCATGTATGTATGTGTGTGTGTGTGTGCGTGTGTATGTATGTAATCAGTTATTGTGTCGTCAGACGAAACTTGACCAGTTCGCCGCCGTAGCTGCTTGTTACTTATCGATCTAGATCAATACGTAGCAATGATCAATGAAATAGATCAATACGTTACAATGATCAATGAAATAGATCAATACGTGACAATGATCAATGAAATAGATCAATACGAGCACTGATCATTGATCTAGATCAATACGTCACAATGATCCATGATCTAGATCAATACGTATCAACGATCGGTGATCTAGATCAATACGTAGCAATGATCAATGATCTAGATCAATACGAGCACTGATCAATGATCTAGATCAATACGTAGCAATGATCATTGATCTAGATCAATACATAGCAATGATCTAGATCAATACGTAGCAATGATCAATGATCAAGATCAATACGTAGCAATGTTTTGCTTTTGATTTAGTCGCTTAATTTTTCCGGTTTATGTACCGTGTCTTTCTGATCAATGAACAATGTGTTATTATTGTCTCCCTTTTAAAGCTAGTTCTTTCAATTTAAACTATCTCGTGTGTAGTTCTAGATTAAATCGTTGATTTGATATTTATTATAAAGGACGAAGTATGGAATAGCATTTCTTATTCATGATTTCTGCCTATGCTACAGAGCATGCGGAGAATTGAATAGTTCAGAGTCACCAGAACGGCTGGAAAACAGCTCGTCAACACATCATAATTAGATGATTTGATAACACTAGAAAACTTATACTACACAAACCTCAAACTTGTTTTGCAACAGCTTTCTCAAAACTAAAAACCAGACCATTCACGATCAGACCCCCACACATACGATCATTCGGATTACTGGCAGAACATTATACAATCATCATAATCACCATCTCCACCCATTAATAGTCTACTATTCAATTATGCAACAAGTCCGTGCTGAGTAGAGGGACTTGACTAATGTCCCCGAGGACTCATTATGGCTGGATTTTTATGACCGCATGCACTCGTACCGGAAATGGGGTGATTTCTCTTCCTCAGAGAAAGGTATTCTGCTCTTTTACTCTGTAGTGGTTGCAAAACAAAGGCTATTCTCACTATCATGAAAGAACCAAAAGTCAGTCTACACTGAAACAATACAGAATTTTATTTGTACATTCTCATTTATTTACTTTAATTGCATAAAAATCATAAAAATAGCCTTAGTCTCCAGAGAACCAGTAGACCTATAACCTATAGAGTGAAGCTTTTTCTGCAGTAACCATAATATGATCGCAGTGATTACTTGCTGCCACAAATTTAACAATTTAACATACAACAATACAACCGACTATCAAAAATATTTAACATTACGAGTTAAAACAATGCCACCAGTATCAACCAAAGACCCAACCTCGCACAGCCGAAACTTATTTTGTTGCATTGTCTGCACATAAAATAGTCTGTAGTAATCGTACGAAACCATACTCTCAATCATCTGTATTTATCATAGCAAACCCATCAATCATCCATCTCGTGGTACCCAAACCCATCAATCATCCATCTTGTGGTACCCAAACCCATCAATCATCCATCTCGTGGTAACCAAACCCATCAATCATCCACCTCGTGGTACCCAAACCCATCAATCATCCATCTCGTGGTAACCAAACCCATCAATCATCCATCTCGTGGTAACCAAACCCATCAATCATCCATCTCGTAGTCACTGAACAATCAGAGCTTATTCAAAGACAAATCAGATGCTTCTACTGTGCAGAGCAAACTATTTCAAAACAATACAGAAAATGCACTTTTGTCCACAGATCAGAAACGACCACTAAAGGTCGATTCACAAAGGTCGCAAACGAGTAACAAAGGTCGATGCAACTGTCTCTTGTAAGCCAATGTATCTGCAGAGACATTAGTTGTCACATCATACACAGATGTAACATACATTCCATACACTGATCTCATTATAACAAATTTCTCAAGGTCAGCCACCAATTCAGAAATAATAAATCACGACATAGTCAAACAAATTGTTTAATGAAACGTAAAAAAACTTCTAAATAAACATAAAAAGAAACACTATTCGTAGTCGTACACAGAGTTTCTCGACTTACAAATCGTTATTTACCGATGTTATTAACGTCGATCGGTTGTTCAACCTTAACATTAGGAACTGGCAACTGTCCAATGCTAGCTGGAACATGGATGTCTGAATTCTGAACGATTCTTGGTACCCCAGTCGCCGAGTTCTGAATGTTGCTCGGCAGATGGCTCAAAGGATACGTAGCGCTGCTCGGTACCTCGTTCACTGCATTCTGAACATTACTCGGTGCCTGGTTTACAGAGTTCTGAACGATGCTCAGGTTCCTAGAGTTGTTCCCAGCGTGTGGGTCCTTCACATCGTGATCCTTGTCGACATCAAGAGCCAGCTGAGACTGAGAGCCGTTGCTGTGCTCATACGACTGAGAGACTGAAAGTAAAACTTGGAACTTTAATATGCTCGCTTCAAACAAAATAGCTACAATTATTGAAAGGCAATCATCATCATCGTCATCTTTATCATCGTCATTATTACTATAATTTTGCATGCAGATATAATATTATACATCATCATCATCCATCATAAGATCATAAAAGGAACCTCATGCCTCACTAGATCTAGACATTTATAAGAACCATCAACTCACTGAACAACGTACAATAAATTTCATTCTCACTTGACGATGATTTCAAGATTCCTCAACCAATATATTACAATCGAATGCCCACTACCGGACACAATCCCAATCATAATTGTTTATTATATCCTACAACAGCACTGTGAATCAACTGCAACACGGGACATTACTTGACATGATGATAACGACCATCATCCTTCAATATTCACTTTTAGTTCACAAGTCTGATGAATTGCTAATAGAACCTAAACATAAACAAGTCACTATGAGCATAGTTCACCATGATTTCATATTTTTTGCAGCTAAAATTGTTTCAAAAGCAAAGCCTCCTAGACAAATATACATCGTTTGTGGCGCTTCTTGATACCTTGCGTCGACGCTGACCTCCCAACAAACAATTCAACAATTGCGACACATTCGGTCACTAACACGTACATCCAAGGACCATCCTTCCTCACATCAATAGAAGCCCTTCTAATATACTTCAATACCCGGGAACTACACTATTGAAATGTTTAAAAAACAATATCATTATCACATTGTTTTCACCATACACTACCAATCAGTTCTTTAAAACATGTAATTTGAATTTCCATAAATATTATAATATAATCATGACGATAAGCTTCCTGATCATATCTTACCATCAAGTTCCGATGTGTTGAGAGAACTGTCCATACATTGAGATCTGTCAACAGAATCACGACAAGTCATTGCTGCATTACTTTCTCATACAACTAACTGCATACGTAAATACATAAACTGTAAGCACAGGCCATCGCAGATTGTATGGGGCGTAGTATCATCAAAGATACACTAAAACTCGTTAGAAGACTCTAATCATGAAAGGAGTCGGAGGAGATTGACAGCAATGGGCATTGGACAAGGACGGACCCTCCTTTAGACACTTGTGTTCTGTAGAGGTGACGGTATACCATTTAAACACATCTAAACAACATCTTCAATAATTAAAAGCATAGATCATACGCGGCGGACTACACTATAACGTAGACGAAATTTAATATATATACAAGACAGTAGTGAACCAGCAGCATTGATAAGACAGAATCTTCCATTAGACACTTGTGTAGGTCTGATAGTATACCACTCACACAAAGCGAAACACAATTTTTAATCATTAAAAGTGAGCACATAGCATAGGCGGTGCCAAATATTCGACTTTTGTGTGCAGTGCATGTATTTGATGAGTGCGGGAGAGGCAATTTTATAACTTTACGGAATTTTGCTGCTAATTTTTTTCTTCAAATATTTTTTAATCTTAGGCTCCCATAATATGGGAGCCTAAGATGCCTCTTGTATGCCGTCTATGGCATACATGACATACTCTAATCCCATAAATTAATACGACTGCCTATGGCATACCAGACATACTCTAATCCCATTTTGTCAAGATAGAATTCTCCTACCTCATAGGTGAACTCTCCACGGCACTCGCATCGACCGCTAGCTGCTTTGCATCTCCATTCGCCGTCGTATCCTTTGATCTGCATGAAACCGCCAAATTTTTTTAACCACAATAAATGCAATTTTTATTTTAAAAGTTTGTCAAATTCCAAACTGCAAGTACACACTCGTTATTATTAGGGCTGCCCGTTAACGCGCGTTAACGCGTACGTTAACGCAAAAAAATTAACGTCGATTAAAAATTAACGCATGCGTTAACGCGTTAATAAAATTAACGCATCGGTATTTTATCCAGCGTCCTAAAATAAGATAAG
>JAQFYQ010000741.1:0-15535 GCA_034694885.1 Buchholzia appendiculata | reverse complement strand
TGACGAATTTACTTGAATTGCTGTTCTTGATTAGTTCATTAATGTTACGTTGATAGAAGTTTTAAAAGACATGGGCTCTGCAAACTACTATCCAGAAGACAGGGTCAGAACTCAGAGTTGGCAAAAATGTGTCGGGTCAGGTCTGGTACAGAGTTCATCGGGTCGGATTGGGTCAGATAGTCCGTTAGTTGTATTGGGTCGGGTCACATAATCCTCACCCGTCTTGACCAGCGAAAATTTGAATCATCTTGTCATGTTATACTTGATTGATTTACGATAGGCTAGAAGTACTTCATGCTTAAAATGCACACGTCGAAGCTTAAATGTCGAGTGAAATTTGTAAACGACTGATACACATATGTATGCAAATTATTGTATATTTTATTCATTTATAAAATTGACGCAGATTTATTAAAATGATATTATAGTTATTCAAATATTAAAATCAGACTAATAGACCAATGTCTTATCAATGCCTTAGAATTTTATTTACGTTTGCCAAGGTTTACTTCATCGCACAATTTACTATAATTGTCAATTGCTATGCAATTGCATAACGTGTATTTTGGTCAACGAGTATGACAATAATGTTCACACAATGTTCACACAATTATTGTGTGAACATTGAAAATGGTTCCCGAGACAGAATTGTATTTAATTTGCCTCATAATGAATCAGAATGAAAAGCTTGACATAATCACAAAATAAATTTCATAGAAATTTCACAGAAATAATTCGCTGACATTTTCATATTATTTTGTAGGTATCGCGTGTCGGGTCGGACTGGGTCGGGTCAGACAGTCCGTGGGTCAGGTTGGGTAAGATTTATTTGAGTGACCCGCGAGTAGGGTAGGGTCAGATGTTCAGTGGGTTGGGTCGGGTTGGATTAAAAAGTCCGTGGGTCGGATCGGGTCCGAAAAAAGTTATCCACGTTCAACTCTGTCTGAAATATGAATACATTTTATTGAAAGTAGCCGATACAGTATTCCGGTGTTCAGTATTCCGATGAGTATAATGCCGGTGTCACGCATACATGTCTGTGTCACACATGATTCTGTGTGTTACAAATGTGCACTATAGTGTACCTTAAGGCAAGAAGACTGGAAGCTTTGAAATGTGAGTATACAGAAAGATGAATTTAATTAATTGATAAGGCAAATAGAAAAGCGCAAGAATTTTAAAAAATGCATCGGTACGAGAGAGTTTTGTAGGTGAAATAAAGAGGAGGAGGAAGAACTGGATTGGTCACGTGATGCGTGGACAAGGATTTTTCTATGAACATTGGAATGCAGAATGGTGGTAAGAATCAGAAGAGTGAACCATGCATTAGCATGATAACTGAATTGAAATACAAGTTTTGTGTAAGATCATGCGGAATTTATAACATGGAGATGGATGAAGAAACTGGAAATCAGTGATGTTCCAGAAGGCAAAGCCCTACTGACCAATCTAATGGTCCGGTGTCCAATAATGGAAGTGGTTATATTTGTTTGTTCGGTTCTAGTGAAATACAGTATATTGATAATTTGATTGCCACAGAGTCGGACGTGGGTTAATTTTGGTCAAATTTGTCTACTAAATTTATAAGCAATATATTCTGTATTAAATGTTAAACTTTTCATCCTGATTCATTCTGATGCATAATAAGTAACAATTTGATTTGGAGACATATTATAAAGTGCACCCAAATTCTATGCTCTTGTCGTTGAGCAAATGAGCGGTGTGCAATAAATATTATGATTACAACGAATTTGACAATTATAGGAAATTGTCTGGTGAGTGAATCTTGGAAAGCTTAAATTGTTTTGTATATAATACATAGGTCTATGAGTTTGACTTTTTTCATGCGTTTAATATCATTAATGGTAGGCGGATGTTTCATCACATGTCATGTGGTTTTATCATAAGCGGATTCATCATAGGTCGTTTCAACATATGTGGATTCATCATAGGTGGATTCATTATAGGTGGATTCATCATTGGTGAAATCATTATAATTAGTTATGGTAAGAAAAATTACCATCAATACATAGAAAATAGGCGAATATTAGTCCATTTTAGGCAGGTGCCAGGCCATCTCCATTTATTGCACAACAATATAATAGCATTTCATTGAAGTATTATTTTAATAAATGTGTGCCATTTTCAAAATGAGTAATGCACATGTATACTAAAATGGCTATACTTCCGTTGAAATATTTGTCTCGGAATTCAAGCATCAATGTATGCATTTTAAGCATTAAAGTACTTCTAGGACATCTTATTTAACCCACTAACGCCCAATGTTCCCATTTGGGAACATCGATTAAAGTTCTAGCAACGGGTATCCATGCTATTAAAAATTTAATAATATTCATTGGCATGACCCAGGAGATACGTTGAAGTGCTTTGAAGGTAAGTTCACTTTCAATCTTTCACTCCCGGTTTTGTGTAAACAATTAAAAAACAGGCATTTTTGGACAATGACGGTTATCACATTCGTCTGCTTCCATCTAAATCACCAAATTATACAACAAATGACATGTATTTATTTTTGTACTTGTATGATGTCTAGATGATAGTAAGCAATAATGGTATTTATTATCGCATGTTTTGTTTGTTTTTTTTAAATTCTACACTTGTTCCCATTTGGGAACAATGCACACATGTGTATGCTTTTGGTCAATGCTTTCGGCTTACGGAATATTTAGTAGAAAACGGCATAAGATGCTGCGATATTTATATAAAATTACTTTTTGTATTTGTAGGTCAATGTTGAAAAAAGAAAATAAATTTTCTTTAGCATATGCGATTTGTTTGTGTTACACTCTAGCAGTAGTTCTTAGCCTGAAGAGGATAACGATTTTGTTGTAAATGCGATATTAAGAGACCGTTTAGATCAAGCTACCTTCCAATAAAAAAAAACGTTATGCCCGAACCAGATATCGAACCCCGTGTCACCGAATCTCCCATATTGACAGGTAGACGCTCTAACCGTTGTGCTACCCGGTCTGCTGTTCTACTCGTTCTCGGAAATCTTACTTATCGTAACGTATTCGTGTCACACCACCCCGTTGCAAGGCAGCGCATACACTGGAATATCGAGTTGCACAATGAACATAATAGTTGTAGCGTTCGCAACGCGCCACCACATCACTCCGTCCCAAAACAAGGTTCTCTCCGGAATCTTGTGTCGTAGCCACGTAGGCTGAACTCTGCCACGTAGGCCCACAAGCCACACAAGCCACACAGACCACTCATGCCAGACAGGCAACGCACGCCACAAAGGCCATGGAACAACTATAGTCGCACAACAGAACACCTTAATATACAACGGGATAGCGATCGTTACTCCGGTTCTCCACCACATGTTTTAGATGCCATATGAAGAGACCGTTTACAACAAGACCCTTCCAATCACGAGTGAAATGTTACTTGTGACGGTCACTCTTTCTCAACAATATTAACATGATGGTTGTGGCTGCTTGGCGTCGGCGTGTTGAAGTTGGTGGGGATCATGAGCAGTTGAACTTTCGCCGACACATTGTTCGCAGTTTGCTGATTCCTAATCGTGCAGCAAGCAGCAACGCAACTGGTTCGTCAAATACCATACTTCGCACGGATGACATAAACTATCATATGATAAGCAGTGGTAAACAGGCTAGGTGCAGAGTATCTGGTGCAAACGCAAGGCTGATGTATAGTAAATGTAATGTTTCTCTACACTTACACTGCGAGGGAAATTATCATGGACAATAACAGCAGCTTATAATTTGAAAAAGCCTTTTTATGTTAGATCTGACGAAATTACACTATGAGCGTTATGATGTTGGTAGGCTATAAATTGCCTAAACATTAAATTACAGCTTGAAAATGAAATATTGAAAATGAATGTTGAATATCTACAGCATGCTTGTTAAAAGCATTAAATGCTTGTTGAAAATGAATTATTGGATATCTACAGCAATTTGTTAAGTTTTCTACCGAAAAAAATCATAATTTTCAGTTACAAGATCACATTAATGCCCAATTTTCCCAAAAGGGAACAGAGCGCCACCTGGTGGCTATAACCGTCAAAACATGTTAAAAATGGAAAAAAATGTATCATACTAATCCAAAGTCACCACTTTTATGACTTATAGTTATAAAAAATGACCCCCATCGAGTTGGGAACTAATAGATTAAATCAATAAAGTATGATATGACAAGGTGATACAAATTGTCGCGGGTAAAGACGGGTCAAGATTTTGTGAGCCGACCAGATCCACGGACTTTCTGACCCGACCCGACTCACTGAAATATGGACCCGACCCGATCTGATCCGCGGGTCGGGTCGGTTCGCCCCGTCCCATGTAGAACTCTGGAATGCCATTATGCGGGTTTGCTTCACCATGAGTTACATGCAGCTGAGACCGGTTTGGGAATGTCTATTCTTTTCTTTGCTAGGACTGAGGACGAGTTATATGATTGCATAGAACCTCTTCTTGACGAGCATGATGAGTGCAAGGCTCCTCAACCCAAGCAGCTGTATCGTCTACTTGTGGCGAAGTTTCGTCGCGATTATCCATGCCGTTTGTATTTTGTATTCATTTCTGTAGATAAGTTAATGCTTCGTTATAATAACAATGTTAGAAATGCACTGTTTTTTGTACTGGCATTAATTGCAGTCTCAACAATCTTTTAAGAGTATCTCTACTCGTTCACATTCCCGGAGTAATACACGTACTAATGGTGACATACTGATTGTTAGAGTGTGTTATGATTTTGCCAACTATCTCAACTATGTAACTAACCGAATTCACATGTACACGTACAACTTGACATGGTTTGACCGTTTTGATCGACTCGTCGTTTCTGAAATTGTTGAATTACCGCATCTGATGTCGCTTATTGTATTACGGTTATTTATTTATTAACTTAGTATGTATTACATTTATGTAACATATTTCATGAATTGAATATATTTTGTATACATCGATGATTTCACAGCAGTCACTGCTGCTTCTATATTTGCATGTCTGCCTATATGCCCTAAAGAGGAAATCACCGGTATGCGATGAAGATTAGCTAGGATATAAGTAGTCGTATCTCTAATATCATTCAGTTGACATCAAAATGACACAAACCAGTCGATGTTATCACAACTGTACTCGTATTGTACAGCCAAAGCAACCGTTGCATTGCTAGGAATATACGTTTTTTCAATGATCGAGCTACAGTTGCAAAAGAAGAATAGAATACTCATGCGAGTATACAATAATTGACTCAACTGGAGAAACTACAAAGTGATCAGAAATGGTAAAAAGATGTGCAGTATTATCGTCAGTGATTCTGTTGACAACTGAGTAAGCTAGCAGTCTTTTAGGAACAAATTTAACTGAAGAATCACAGTTAAACAACGACGCACTTGTAATATAAAGGTGAATACTTACAAAGATATATTTTGTGGAAGTGGAGCAGGCTGTTTATTTGTAATGTATTGCAACAAACGTAACATTGGTAGATGATGATTTAATCAATGCGAAACCATTGTCTGTGTGAAAATGTTTAATACTATACTTAACTTATTAAGATTTTAATTTACATTTCGCATCAGGAATATCCAATGAACCTGAAGACAACGGACCAATCGCAGCCCTTGAGGACGCTATCGAAGAACAAGCCGAGTCCGTCCATGACCCAGGTTTGATTACGTTAATCACTTGCATTGCAATAAAACAAATAATAAAATTGATTAATACATTTATTTCATTACTACATTGCCATGTATACCAGACTAAATTTGATTAGAATTTATTACAAAACTGTCCTCTGCAATATTGCATTAGTAAATTGATAATTGGTAGAATTACCCTTGTGTATTCGACGAAAGTTAGCTGCAAATGCTTGATATCAGCCGAAAATTAAAACATAGCCAAATCTAAATGCGCATTATTTCCACGTAGTACGAGATTAGTTTAGACTATAATTGAATCAATCATTTCAAATAACAAAGATACGTGTGCAACAAAAGTTTAGTTTTTGTCGTCATCATTATTATCGTTGATATAATCTGCAATTTGTTCGCATTACGACAATGCTTATCGCAGGAATAGATAGACATATATTATGTCGATAAGAACGCATACATTCTGAATTGTAGAAATGCTATTATGTGAATACCCAGATTGTCTGACAAGATGCTTATTATACGTTGATATATTTTGATTATATCAATAGGCTGAGCCGGTGTTACACCGGACACTTTGATAGGGGACACTTTAACTTTTCAAATTTCAGATGAGCGGGGGTGGGAGTAAGGGAACATTAAACAAAGCAACAAGCGTGGGGTATAGACTCACCACAAACTTCGACGAGTGGAGGGTGGGATGAGGTTACAGCGAAGCCGTTATGTTTGACGTGAAATTTCAGACCAGACCCGACAGAATATGTTCGCGAAAGTTGTAGGGGCTTAGCACCCATTGTGATGACAAGGAAATAGAAAGGCAGATATTTGGTCAGGCCGGATATATTGAGTTATAGGTCCATGTATGAAGTATATTTATTGACGATCGCGATGATGAGTTTTCAGCAAGAAGATAAGTCATGGCTATGATGCAAGCTTTTGACTCCAAAATGTTGTAAGTGCAAAAGGTACACATTTTCAAAGTACATTAGACAATGTTCAGTGTTCAAATACCAGCTTCTGGAGACGGGTACTACTATACAATAATCCCCAGCCGTTCACTTGTCAAAACTGACAGGACACGTGGCGAGCTCAACTGCATGAGTCTTGAATTAGACATGCTAACATGCAGCATACAATATTTGTAGCATACTGATATCGCATAAGATCACTAGTCTTTCAATAGTGATCACGATCAACATATTCTAGTTCAAGTTCAATTTCATTTATCATGTTTCAGTTAGCTCAGTTCAACATTCAAAGTACACGACTATCTTCAAACTGCATTATTTTGATGCGACAGCACTTTGTTCATGCCATAACTAGTTCAAAGGAGTAGCTGCGTGACACCGATAATTTCTTTGGGTTTAAGCAAGATTATACTGTATGGTTATTTCACTCACTTCCACTGTACATACGCTATGATAGAAATGGCCGTGGCGGGCTCTGTTCGTGAGCTGGTGACGATTATTTTGCTACTATATTAGAATTTCTGCGACGTCAGTTTAGAAGCAACATGTTTACATCTGCATATTATCATTCGCACAGCCAATATCGAACCGATATATTGTTACAGTGCAACTAGCATGTCATTGTATTACGATAGTGCGTATACGAAATATTACTTGTTAAACACAGTGAGCAAATCAATATTATCGTGAGCATGTGCATGTTTATTTAACAGATGTGAAGAAAACTATTCTGAAACGCTATGGCTTCTTCTAGAGATGTCAGCCACAGAGGGAAGAACTTCGTAGTTTGTGATGTCTCTCGCACGAAATTTACTTTAATTCGCAGATTTGAAACTATCTTTTCGGCCTTGGAATTTATTTATTGAACTATTAAACATATTATTTGCATCGCAGTGACATGTTTTATCATTTCCATTTTAAAGGCTTAATTATGAAAGTAAAATCCATCACATGTTCATGTAGAAAGTCACTTAAAGCGATCACATGATTATTCGCTTTGACTGACAATGACCTAATGCTTGCGAAGAGAAGGGCGTAAAACATCAATTTTACGACAAGATCGCTATTTAAGTTAATAGACTAATTTCAAACTTCCATCGAGTTTTCGAAAACACTGTGCAGCTGCAACAGCATGATCCCTTACTTGGTCCATCAACGTTCAAAGTTATTAGGCACAATAAATTATGCTACCAAATAGATGGCTCACGAAAGTTTTTTTTAATGAAGAATGACAGACGTTTTTTAAATCAAAAATACAGTGATATTTAAAAAAAATTAATTATCTTTTTGTTAAATTAATTAAGTTGGATCAGTCTAAATTAAGAAGCAGTGAAACATACGACATAGATGGACTGCTAATGCAGTAGTCAAGCTATATCTACAGAACTGGATAAAAGGGTAAATCCTAGAGGTAAATATTTATATATTGTAGAACTGTTTCTGTGTAAATGTCACATGTCTAGGGGTCACATTGCACTATTTGTATTGCAATACTAATCAGATACTT
Organism: Buchholzia appendiculata; assembly: GCA_034694885.1. Classification (NCBI taxonomy): domain Eukaryota; kingdom Metazoa; phylum Annelida; class Clitellata; order Enchytraeida; family Enchytraeidae; genus Buchholzia; species Buchholzia appendiculata. Next base: position 7,413 of record JAQFYQ010000741.1, on the reverse strand, counting down.
TATATAAAATTGTATCGACAATTTACGATACCAGAAATAGCATTTCGCCTATATAAGTTCCTATCAGATATGCAGAAACACGTTAACACTAGAATTACTAAGGGGTCATTCTGACCCCTTTCTGCTGTTTCGCAGTGCATAGCTTCAACGGTTTTGAACTCCATATTCTGTTATTTCATGACTTTGCCCAACTTTTAGTGGCGCATACTTTGCCATGTTTCAAACTTGGGGGGTTCACGGTTTTTGAGATTTGTGCCATACACCATAGAAGCACTGAGAGGTCAATCTGACCCCTTTTTATAAACGCATGCATAAAAGCATATTACAAGCTTATTTCACATTTTTTGCCATTGCTGTTGATTGATAAAGGCAGGGTCGTAGCTATGATTTAATTTTATCGGTGAAACATTTTGACGATTTTTTTTCTAAAATATTTCGGGGGAGTTTTGACCTCAACACATTTTGCGATTTTTAAAAATTTGCTTCATAAAACATCAGAAATTTGAAGGATTTTTTTCGGAGGCTTCAAACCCCCCCCCATAATATTATATTACAAGCTAATTTCACATGTTTTGCCATTGCTGTTGATTGATAAAAGCAGGGTCGTAGCTAAAATTTAATTTGATAGGTGAAACATTTCGACGATTTTTTTTCTAATATATTTCGGGGGAGTTTTGACCTCAACAAATTTTGCGATTTTTAAAAACTTGCTTTATAAAATATCAGGAATTTGAAGGATTTTTTCGGAGGCTTCAACATCCCCCCCATTATTACGGCCGCATGGATTTTACACATGTTATTTGTTTCCTGGTAGATGTTTGTAAACAACAAATAGATATTTTCAGCTAAATAGGCCTATTTTTGAACTCTGATTACTGATTCCTATGCCTCGGAAGGACGATACCCGTCCATCCGAGTAGCCAATGGCAGATAAAGTCGTGGTGAAGTGGATCCCTATCTTCGCAATATCACCACGGACGATTTCTTAACGTCGATAGGTTTAGCGAAAGCGCTTGTCCAGAAATACCAGCATCGTCGGGACTCTCAATCGCGTTCGACGTGAACTATCGCCCTCAGATGCAGATAATTAATCGAACAAAGGAGCGGTTCAGTTCTTTGCTGCTAAAACATGACTGTTACACTCTTACAGTCTACAAATGCAAGACACAAAAATGTGGTCCTGCTGAGTTCACTACACCATAGTGTTGGCATCCGTGACTATCCAAAGAAAATCCCAGAGACGGTTGAATTTTATAACGCTGCAAAATTTGGGCTATGTATATTATTGATCAAGTAACACGTATATATATACTACCAAGGCTACTAAGACAGCGTCAAGACGTTGACCCGTTCAGGTATTGCACAACATCCTTGACCTAGCAGGAATATATGCATGGATCCGTTTCAAGGAGGTAACTGGAAACAACATCACTCGCAGAGATTTTTTTTCCAGCTAGCAACGGAGCTGAGTGACCCGTATGTTACTACTCACAGTCGACAACAAGTAAATGATGCCGATGAGGTTGATGATGATTTCATGAAGAATCAAGCCGTCGAACTTTCTGGTTTCATACTGCAAGGGCAATAAAGCCAAAGACGTTTGTATGTTAGTGCAAGGGAGTTGTCTCTGGTCCATGTATATAGTTAAGTTTTGACCAACAATTAAAAGTATTATGCAGAAATACAGCAATTGGTGACATTTCAAAAATTGTTTGCATTGTTCGCAAACTGACTCCCATTTCTGGGCCTTCCCCATTCAGCAACCCCCACCAACAACAAAACCCAGAACCTCACACTGAGAGTCATGCATGTTTTGTATGATATTATATGCATATTAAACTCTTTTAGGGCAAGTATCACGTGTTTCAACATTTTAAAGTAATAAGGGGTCAAAATGACCCCTTCAGTGCTTCTAGGTATTTCAATTTCTCAGTAATTCTAGTGTTAAAACGATATTTGACACCGGCTTTACCCTTCAGTGGGCCCTGGGCTAAATTTGTCACAGACAATGAGGCTTCGGATTGGCTGGCTCACTATACTCGCAATTGAGCAGACTATAACAACAACAGCTGCAAATAGGGTCCTTCGCTTGTACGTGTCAAGAACATCGCCACCAATAGAACTTGTGGTGCTTACCAATTATGTTCTGCAAGTTTATGCTCCTATCTGCTGTTTTATAGATTGAATCCTCAATGTTATTTGGGAGACAAAGACTTATAACGCTTAATTCTGTTCTGTTTCGCTTTCTTTCCGAAAGTGATTTCCTTGCTGTTGATAAGTGCATTCAGAGAAATGCATATTTTGGTCACCCTGGAAACATTTTGCAATCAGTGATGTCTGCTGATTGAAAAGAAATCAGAGAACTTGCAGCTAGAAGAAAAAACTTGCGAGACAATCCACTGTCATGGATTCTCTAGGAGCAAGGAAATTCAAAATGTATTCTCTGAACATTGTTGCTGACGGTTACCATAGGCGTGTAAATTGGCAGGAACTTCCGATTATATATACTGGACCATCAGTTCTGAGGGACATAATTGAGACTTTGAGAGTGAAATGGAAAAGCCAATACAAACGCAAAAATGATCCTTGATGACTTCTCTTGCCACACCCAGATTGTATAATATCCAATAGATAATATCTGTTCTATCAATGTAGGCTGTCAAAAGTACAGTTACCCACTTTGGAACTCCGTAGACTCCGAGCTGACCTGCTATTGTGCTATACAAAACTAAATTGAGAGGTAGCAGGCCCGATTGAGAAGTATGGGTTGAATTTACCGTGTAATGTCAATCAGACATGATGTCACCAACTCAAATTGGCTACGGAACACTGTAGAATCAATGTTCGGCTACATTACTTCTGTGCTAGGGTAACTAATCCATGGAATTGCTTACCTGAACATGCATTATTCTCCTCTCCTCCAAATCATTTAAGAATTCATTGTTAAGTTGTAATTTGAATAAATTTGTAACCTTCAAAATGAATAACACTGACGATTTGCAACCAGTGTAAGTTTGAATATTGCATTTTATGCGACGCTGTTCTGATTTTATTAGAGTAATTATTTCATTCAAATGCGTTTATATTGTATTTTATAAGTAGTATTGTATTGTTGTTATTGTTTTTATGGTAACTGCATAATCGTGTTTGTTTAAATGGTCATCGTCAGGGCTTGATCGGCCTGATGGTACTAAGTGTTGACATTGCACAGTTGCTATGAAATTGTACCGCATGTCAAATTGTCGAACTTGAATGCAAATAAACAAATAAATAAATAAAATAAATAAATAGAAAGTCATATCAAAATGGTTACAGAAGCAGCAGCATCAGTTGTGGCGATTTGAGAACAGACGGGTATATTAGGACCTGAATATATATTTTTTTCAGTTGAAAATTCAACAAAGCTGATTTCAATTTAGTTGTAAACTGTGAACATAATACTATGCACTGTGTTCACTGTTCAGTGTGCGTTCAATGTACATTTTGCCAGTGTACTGTTTAAAAGCCAATTATAATCATATATTCACCATAGGCATTGATTTACTGCCATTGATGTATATCGCTTCAATTATATCCGACTCAAATTGTAGATATTTGAGTTAAGTACCATTATATGCTATGATTAATTGGTCATACAGTCTGATAAAATGCAATAATAAAGTCAGATTTAGTATCTTGACGCTTGATAGTGAAGAAAAAATAAAGTTATAAGCCACAACTGAAAAGTTTTTGAATTTTCTGTATACATTTCAATACAGAATAACATCTATATTTTCAATAACACGGCGGCAACGGAAGGCAAATATTTTTAAAACTAATATCTTTTCAAAAGTGTTATTTAGATGTTGGAGCAACATTATTTTGCCATTACGAGTCGATTTCACAGAAAAAATTCACTCATGACCTACCCCGATATTCAAGCTTCACACAGGCAATTTAATAAATAGTAATAGATTTGCAGGTGCACACACTTTGATAAGTAAATGAGTGCCAACGTACATGCATAGCAAATCAACTGTAGGCAAGCACATTACGCTAACGTGCACATCATTATCTTCATATCAAGCTTGATAAAATATTGACAAATATTAGAATCATATTCTTAAAAAGACTCTGAATCAATCAACTCACAGCACTATGCTCAAAGTTGTAATTATCATGCAAATACTTATCGTTTTACTATAACGGAAAAATGCTAATAAAACTATTTGTTGGCAGATTTTAAGGAGAGCTTTCAGCTTTGCCTTGGATTTCTAAAAGCAATCGAGGTCTAGTTTTTAACATTATTGGAATAATAAACGCAAAGTTTCAAAAGTCGCGTACCTGGAAATGACATCCTCATGGCCTGACAAGTACTTGACATCGATCGTTAAAGAGTCATGAAGTTCAATACCAAGGCCAGTGCTTAATCCTACTGATGCTTACGTCATCAAGCTTCAAATCAGATTTAATACTAGCCATATTCTGAAATTCTAGTGGAATAATATAGCATTTTGCGATTGATGTTCGTTTAAATGATTTCTTTCAAACTTCGAAGTTCTACCCACACGTACAAAATTGAGGAGTTAATGAAAAAATGTCCGTATTGTTTCCCGTTGTACAATTGGTCATCAATGTATATGTCCTTCACGCGTCAAATTTGTCACTAGGATTTACATTTCAATTTCATGACGAGAAATGCTCATGTGCTCTGTCAAAATATCCGTGGAGTAAAAGTATTTCTTTCAGAAGAGATTTTCCAATCAAGTTGTGGACATTTGTCTAACAAGCATGGAATTATGAAGGGGTGAGAAAATAATAAATGCTCCGTCGCGAAGGAACAAAGTTGGTGAATATGTGAAGAGGGAGTCGATGTTAACTGGGGCGATAACAAATTGGAATTTTCAGACCCGTAGCCATGATTTCGTTTCTAAGGGTTTTTTGGGCTGTAAAAAGATGTGGACAATCATTGTCAAAAATACAATTTGGGCGGAAGTCAGGCGTTTACAAAATTGCAACTTTTCCCAAACACCTCAATTATTAGAGAGGTATTCTTTTTTGGGTGGGGGTGAACGCTCCATTTTTAAATATTAAATGGGTTTATTGAAAAAAAATGTTGACTCCCAGGGATGCTGGTGTCCGGCTTCCAAAGTTGCTGCTTGAGTACACAATGACATGACTAAAGTCACTACATCAATAATTCCACACGTACCCCAAGTCGACATTTAGATCGTCGCCACAGCTTGCGGTAAAATTAAAAATACAGGCTTAGCCACGTATAATGCAAATATCAATTCCATTTACACCGCCGTATTTCGATTATGATGGAATGTATTAGTGCATATGTCTAACTTAATTATACGGTGACAGAATATTATCCCGATAATTTGTTTGAAAAGTGTTGCCAATCCGGACAATTTAGACAGAAACCACTATAATGACTACCTAGTAATTTGAACTAGTGTAATGTCAATTTCTTAGCCGAGCTCAACTGAACGTGCGATATCCTCAGTCATTGTTCAGTCAGTTTACGTGCATTGTTAAATACTTTTAGAATTGAATTGCAAGAAATGTAAGACCACTATAGGGATTGTGATTGTATATTCATAAATTGTGCACACATATACACATAGCAATTCTACTGCACTTTTGGAATATATCATCACTGATCATTTGAATCTTTTTGATTAATGCTATTAAAGACACATACACTGTGGAAATGAATGGATGTGTTCAGGACGGGATATATGACAATTGTTAATGCGCATGGATCGTTTTAAGGGCTGCAAAATTGCATATATGACAGGAGATTGCACTTTATTTAATAATTCTAAATTTAAATCAGGACTACTTGAATTATTATAGACGTTAGTAAACAGAGACAGTTTCCAACAAGCCTCCTCCCAATCACGAGTAAAACAGTATGCCCGAATGAGGAATCGAACCCGGATCTCCAACATGATAGGAAGGTGTGTTAACCATTGCACCATAATGGCATCCAGCTTTACTGATTCTTGGAAGTCATACGTAAACACATTCATATCAACGTAACCGCGTTGCAATCGCCGCGCACTACCCCAATGAGTCGTACTTTGAACTCATAAGTTCCAAACACCTCTCAACATACCACTACATAATGCAAACCGATTAAAATGTTCACAAGCTTTTCCATCGAGCATTAATAAAGGGTCATCAATGTTACGTACGAATGCGACGTTCGGATATGAGTCAGCAGACCCTGATATTGTGAAAATCGGTCCCCTTGGCTTTATGAGTTTAAGCAAGAGTTGACAGAAATGCTACGACGGGGATACTCTCAGCTGTGTTATATGCGGACATCGAGACACCAAACTACTAGTATATAATTGGCAGTCTTTTTCATTATAATGGTTTAAACTAATTTGAGTTATCTTTTTTAATGTTCATGGTTAAGAATATCATTCATTTGCACATTTTACAATGCTCATATCATTACAAACAACAAAATATATGCACTAAGCTTATATTAGTAAGCCACGCGTCTTTAATTATTCTCATCATATCTGACCGAGGCATAAATTTTTACTTCAGGGCTAATAAATAATAGATGGCATGGGCAATGTGGCTAGCCAAAAAAAATAAAGAACGGGGCAGGGATTTTGTAGTAAACATTTTAATGTCTAGTGACGAATCAAAAAAGTTGACTAAAGGCGGAGAGGGAGTCAAACCCCAAAATGACGAACGTGGGGCCCCAAGCCCCTGTACCGCCTGTTCGTATAAGTACTTCTCACGGCAGCAGTAATGTTGTGACTGTGTACGCTCTCAAACTCTCCGCAATACTGAAGGACGCTACAACGCTAGTAGGGAAATTATATAATTCCTGTAATTGGTTATTATCGGCAGTGCCGTAAATAGTCTTTCATTTGGGCGTAGACCTTGAATTTAATGATTTTTGACGATATTGTACCAACAGTTCTCTTTGGGGGGGGGGGTGGTTGTTGAGCTTCCAGTAAAGTTTGACTAAATTATTAAACAATCTACAAATCCTCAAATATGTGTAGAAAACTTCAAGGGGGGCGGTGACCCACCCCCCCACCTCCGTTATTTAAGGACGTAATTGTGGTTACACAAATTACAATACATGCGTTTGTTTTACGGTTGTTTTGATGTCAACGGAATCAGTGAGTATAAAGCTACTGACGTTCGGCGCAGTATGTGACAAGCGATTGAAGAATACAACCAGCAACAATGTTTGCGACCTGCGTGCTATTGCTTGCGTTCTATGCTGCTCCTGCGTACAGAACCGAGTCAGGTAATTTTGCTCGTTTAATACCAGGTTACAACTGGCATCATATCGTGATTCACATGTTGTTCGATATAATCCTCTCTCTCTCTCGCTTCTCTCTCTCTCCCTCTCTCTGTCTCTCTCTGTCTCTCTTTCTCTATCTCTCTTTC
>JAQFYQ010000740.1:0-15536 GCA_034694885.1 Buchholzia appendiculata | reverse complement strand
CACGTGGGTCTCCAGTGACAAGTGAGGTGCGACGGCCGATCTCCTGCACAAGATCTAACCCATCTGAGCCCCAGCAAGCAAGGGTTTGAATGGCTACTGGGACAAAGTGAATCAAATTAAGCTTAGTTAAGCATTTACACTGCATTATTGTTCATGTATTGTTGTGATAAATAAATCAACGGTGTTTTTATTATTTAAATTTAACAAAATTAAATTTTTATGATTTATGAAAATTACTGTATTTTTCAAGCTTTATACAATTTAATACATTTGTATATAGGCTTCATACAGAATCCACACTCTGGAATTTGTAATTATTCAAAATGACTGCCATGGACATCTAGCGACTGTGATCGCAGCTGTAGCACGAGTGCAGACTGCTCTTTGGTCCTTTCTTGGTGGTAGGGTTAGCCCGTGTCTACCGCCACTAACAAACAGAAAAGCAGAATAACTTTTTTTCGCAGCAAGGAAAGCAACAGATTTCTGATATGGGATGACATCAGCAAGGGCATGTGTTTGTAAATATCCAGCTGCAATGAGACTTGAGGACAAAAGATCAAATCTGTACCCGTGTTCAGGGCAGATCTCATGCTGAAGCAAATAGTAGACTATAAACATGTGATGATGCTTCGGCAATGATTTATTTAGTGATAGTTTTAGCAATGTTTCACCCACTAGCAATTTAAGCAATGGCTTATTTAATGACTGTCCAAGCAATGGTTTTACACAGTGACAGTTTAGGCAGTGATTCATTCTATGGACAGCTTAAGCAGTGACAGTTTAGGCAGTGATTTGGTTTACCAACAGTTTAAGCAATGGTTTACCTAGTGACAGTTTAGGCAGTGATGTATTCTACTGATAGTTTAAGCAATGGCTTACCCAGTGACTGCTTAGCAGTGATTTGTTCTACTGACAGTTTAAGCAATGGCTTACCTAGTGACAGTTAAAGCATTGGTTTATCCTAATGTCCCAAGAATAATTCCCACAAGCCAATGGTAAAAACCATTAGTTCCAGATAGAGCAAGAGTGAAGAGAACTTATTACACAGGGTATTTAATTGAGAGACGACAGAAAAAAGAGAGAGAGAGCGTGAGAGAGACGCGGTCGGCGGTGTTTATCACAGCCGACACAAATTATTCATCGTATCCGGTTAAAACATATCATAGACAACATCAATAAATCCTTAAACCATATCTCGTAACAGTAGCAACAGCAACAGCAGCAATAGTAGCAACGTTGTACAAATCAAAATCCTATTAATCGTCTTTACATTTCACTGTCAGTTCAACGTCATAAACAGCGCGACGCCGCACACCAAGGAAACAAAATAAATCAAAGTTATTCGACAGCTTCGAATAGTTGCTGCGCGACAATGAAGACCCTATCAAACAATCTACAGCGAATTGTAATAAACAGTAGTCGATAATAATAGCATACAATAATGACAGTTCACAGTTCAATAGCAAATCGCAATATAGCAAGTTCAATTATTAATTACTGTTCAAAACCAATAACAATTTTATCAAAAACTATGAATACTTTTCATAATAAAAGCATTCAGACACAAAGAACACACGCGCGCGCGCGTGCGCATAGAACAATCGCCCGCCACGCGAAGAAACGCACAAAATACAAACAGTTTAAATCTATTAATACACAAACGTCAAAAGTTAATTATTACTCTTTAATTACATACGGCTCAATAGTGACAGTAGTAACGGTAGTTGTAGTACACGCGCAGCAATACATTTACAGTGTTAATTAATTATAGGTGCAAAGTTATCAATCAAAAACCATTCAATAATAATTATTAATCGTGTGATGACGATGATAATAACAGTGGTAATAATACGCAGTCAGTTTTCAACGTAAGAAGCAGCGGCAAACGATATGCCCCGCTGCCACCGAGAGCCGCTTGAGCATGCTGCGTAATGCAGTAGCCAGGCGGCTGCTTGAGCCATCAGCCTCGGCAACACGACGGCCGTGTCGATTTGCGTAGAAAGTAGAAACACGGTCGCTGCACATTAGTCTTCCAAGTTTATGTGTCGCCCCTTCATAATCACCGTCATCATCGTCACCGTTGGAGAGAGATATAATAGCGCTGCTTGTTACGTTCAATCTACACACTACGTCTGAAAACAGTCAACAGACAACATCATTACAGCTTCATTGTTCGCATTGGGGTGTCAACAAATAGCTCAAATAATTACTAATTTAAAAACTTCTGAAATCAAGTTAAAATCTAAACCATACTCTATAGAAATTCAGATTTGTAGCACTATGGCTGCATATTCGACATAATCCTCAGTACAATATCATAGAGCTACATAATAATGTCATAATATTGTACTATCGTGTATTGCACTATCATGTATTACTCAGGCCGAATCTTATGGTGATAGCACGACACCCTCCTATCAACACACAAACGCTGCTCGAATTGATTTGAGTGATTTGTAATGAAATAATCCTGTGCCATTGTTTGACCATGCATGGTTTCAGATTTCTGTAGATGTGAGGTGAGCGGTGATCCATCTGTCCGTACATTTGACGACTACGTGCTAATGATTAATGGTAAAGGAAGATCTCCGATTTCTAGGTATGAAGTGGCGGCAGAGGAAGACCAGTCGCTTAGCTATGCTCTCATCGTTCAGACTCGCCACTCTGATCCAAATAACTTTCCCGCCAAAGTCGTCATCGAAAGCGTCACGTTTAGTTTCAGAGATGAGACTGTCATCAACAGCAGCAGCATTACCGTAAGTTGACGTATAGTATTACGTATAGAAAGATATTTAACAGTCCACTACATAACACAAATCATGCCTTGGAATGCTTCTATGACACATTAGTGCATTACACGAGTCACATAAGTACTACGCAAGTCAGATAGTGATCGACTTGTTGATTGAAGTGCAAGATAGAGAAGCTTACCTCTTAAGAAAAAACAGGGCCTAACATCACTGAGGCTGCTGCTGCAGTGCAGTCAGCGAAGACTGCATGAGAATAGCCTGAGCCTGCTGGTGCAGTCCTTGCGCTCTGTAGTAGTCGGCCCACGCGGCTGTGTAGTCAGGCGCACTCGTCGGCTGCTGCTGCTGTAAGCCGGCTATCGCTGGAATAACAACGACATGAATCATGTCACAGGTTATTCTAACTATTCTCACTGTGTACATTTAGTTCACTGCTTATTAACAGCAGCAAATACCTTTACACAATATACATGTACTAATAGATATAATCAGATCATTTCTACAAATCGTCACGTCATCGTTTGTTATACCAAGTATTAAATTATAAAAAACAAACCAGGCATCATAATAATTTTTCCCAGTCACAACAGGTAAGAAATTATGACGATACAAATACGTCACAGCTCATCAATCAGATAATACAAAACTAAAGCCATACGCAATTCCTAATAACTCCATAGCTCACATGTCAAGCAGGATTAGTCAAGCGGAATAAACTGATGCATTGATTGAGGGATTAAACATGCTGCAACTGTGGGGGTGTTCATAAAAGATATCAGTTTAATCATAACTGATGAACCTGTTAAATTTTAATAATAGAAAAAAACGAAGGAAACGGGGAATTCCTACTTCATTTGACGACTAGCAAGTCAGTCGTTTGTGGACAGACAATAATAGAAAGAGTAGTACAAGATTTATCAAAACGGTCAATCACTTTAGGTCGACACGTTCTGACGACCTAGTTACATTATCTAGGTCATGGGTTCGAGGCTATTTTTACGTTTTTTGTAAACATAGCAGAAATGAGTCATAATAAAAGAACGCATAATTTGGCCGTTTGACACGGTCTGACACGTCAGACCGACTTTATGAACACGCCCTGTATCTCCAGGAAGTATGATTGAACATGTAAAAAGTCAGCAAAAGGTAAAACTGCAAAACGATGTAAAGGTAGATGTAGAGAGCCGAGAAAGAATGCAAAGTACAGACGGACAGGAAGACGTGGCGGCTCAAAGTGAACTGTATAAAATGACTGCCTTGCATGATGATAAAGGCCAAGTTGCGGTCATGATGAAACAACAACAAATACTGATAAACACTATAAAATTAGCTTGCAACTATTTTCACTTCCAATGCATTGCACACCACATCCAAGAGCAAACCACATCAAAGAGATCAAGTCTAAAGAAAAGACAATTAATAAAAGAAAAGAGCAAAATCACCAACAACAAGTTTCAACATCAAGTCGAACAAGATCGTAAAACGTACACGGCTGAGGTGTGACCGTACTTCTCGGAAGTACTGTGCCGTATTGCGACTGCTGCGGCTGCTGTTGGAGTGCCGCAGTGGCCGCTGTCGGCTGCTGCGCACTTAGCTGGCTATAGTACTGAGCATAGTAGGCTGCCCACGCTGCTGCATTCGCGTCGACAGCTTGCTTATCTGCACGACACACAAACAACACAGCCATTAAGTTTCTTAGCACTATAATTACTCAGCACTAGACACCGCACTATTACTCAGCACTAGACACCGAAGTCATGCAGCCTATTAAGTTTCTCAGCACTAGACACTCGACAGGGGCAGACAATTATGGATATCTAGAAACTAGACGGGTTTAGAAACCTAAGCCTTAGTGGATGAAAAACAAAAATTTTGTCAGAAAACAGGCGAGACCGGAGACCGTCACACAATCAACTGTGAACAACTCTGCGAGGTTGATATCTTTCACTTTGCACAGCAACAAAAAACACCAACATACAATAATTGTCCTAGTGACACATCATATCCTCTTAACTAATTTGTCTGCAGAAGACGACTACAGTTTTACTGCAGTACAAAGCGTAATACATGAACAAAACGTATTTCATATTTCACAAACTTATTCACACGTTTTACGTACTGGGCATAAAATATTAATTTTTTCACAAGCACTTTGAATAAACAAGTTATAACAAACTTCACACGAAAGATATGAGCAAATAACATCAACATTCATGACTAATTAATTTGCTTGTACCAAGTCGTTATACTAAGAAAAACGTGGCTAAGATAAACAAGCCGGCAGCTTAGCAAAAATACAACACATATCATATTATAGACCCAAGCTTCATGTTTGCCTAGACATGCGATGCAGGTGTGAAGTAACCATTTCTCGTTCAGTACCTCCCACTACAGTTTTCATGAAAAACTTTTGTCTCTTGTTTTGTTTGTACCTTTCAGAAGATTAAAATAAATTCTGAGAAGACAAACTTTCCAACCAGAAATCCTCACATACTGAAGTATCTTACACATTTATAAAATATTCTACCAACCATATGAATAACTTACTCCTCAACAACTTTCACCGAGAAAGAGAAATCATTCCAATCTGGATACATTTAAAAATGGGCATGCGGTCGTAGAAATGAAGCCATAATGAGCCCTCAGACACTACAGTTAAAGTCTGTACCTGTGCTCAGCCCAGACATCATGCAAAAGCGAACAGCAGAGGGTGATGATGATGACTGTCGATGGTGAATCACTGATACAATCCAGACCATCCAGCGACGATCTCATATTTTAGCAAATACAAAAGATGCACAAATGGCAAACTACACAGCTAGGCAGATGATGCAGCAATGCAAAATCAGTGTTAATTAGTTTAGTAAATAAAAGTGTAGAGGAAGAAGGCAAGAGTAACCAGTGATACTTTGTATGTCTGACGCCGTCGGCTGGTTGTACTGTTGGTATTGATACGGCGTCTGCACTGCAAAATGTTGCAGCGTAGGCTGCTGGGCCTGAGAACTACAGCAGAATGAACAGAAAACTTATTGCAATAGCATTTCATGACACAGAGGAACTCAATAAGCACATACCTAATAACATAAAACATCAAGACAACATAACATATCAACATAACATAACACAATACACATCAAGATGTGTTATGCGCAGTATTTGAATCTTGTCATAGTAAGCTGTGAACAGTCACGGCAAAGTTCTTGAAAATACTACATTCGAAGAGTTCAATAGTTTTGACACACTCAGAGCAGACACCATATATCTATCGACTCAATCCTCCATACAACCTCATTGACTAATCTGCTGCTGTTATGTTGCTGACTCAACGGCAGCCAGTGAAACACACCCCCCCGCTGCCACCCACCCACCATGGCTCATTGGCTGCCAGCTGCAAGATCAAACTCAACAAGCAAATCGACCTCACTGGCTTAGACAAGCCAGTTTTTCTCCACCCAGTCAAGCGATATCTCTCTTTCCTTTCACCCCGTCTCTCTCCTTTTCTCCTCAAGGTAAAAAACGATGCGTTTTGCCAGTCGACAAAAAACTGATAACTTGAAAATACAACGCAGGTCATCAATCGTAAATAAAACAGAAATATTTGGTAACTTCAAACTTCTACAGAAAATAAACAAGCACAAAACAAACAAGCACAAAACAAACAAGCACAAAACAAACAAGCACGCAATAAACAAGCACAAAACAAACAAGCACAAAACAAGCACACAATAAACAAGCACAAAACAAACAAGCACAAAACGAACAAGCACAAAACAAACAAGCACAAAACAAACAAGCACACAATAAACAAGCACAAAACAAACAAGCACAAAACAAACAAGCATACCTCAAACAAGAAGAAACAAACAAGCACACAATACGCAAGCACAAAACAAGCAAGCACAAAACAAGAGGTAGGCTAGAGAAAGTGTGCGGGATACGTACGACGGCTGTCCATACATGTTTGCAATGGTAGGCTGCGCAGATATCATATTTGTCACTCCACCCAATCCTCCAACCCCCACACCCCCCATTCCACCGATGCCCACACCACCCACTCCTCCCATCATCGTTCCATCGCGCGGTGGAGTCTGTAACAATCAACGTGCAACAACTGGTAAACATCAATGAGTCAAAAAGCTCACCAGGTCTGAGCTATAGTTGCAGACATCAAAAATACTACATACATATTCCAGAGATTTGTACTAAAACGCCAAAGAGATACGCTATTAAATGCGTAAGAGCTTCACGAGATATCAACATTCCAGGAATACAGTATTAAATATCAAAGCGATAGGCTGTTAACTGTCACCGAACTATGCAGGCACACAAATGAAGTCTCAATCACCATCGACAAAAAAACAAGTTGCAACCTAACACAGCAATGAATAATGTACATTGTTGTTACAACAGTATCAAGTTTTAAAATCAAGGTAAATACTACTATGTACATCACAATATAACGACACAATGGCCACCAGCATTATTAACAAACATTTTCTTTAATAAAATCCACAGTGAAACATACAAGCAATCAAAGAAATCAGCATTAAGCTGTTCCATCTCATGTTACGACAATTCTGTTAAGGTATTACCTTGACAACATAGCATGCTTTAGAAGTGCATACATACATACAACCAAATGCCCTACACGGTACTTTAATTGCCAGAGTAATTCTTCATAATTGCCAGAGTAATACTTCAAAATTACATCGTTACGCTCAACATCGACAGACTACTTACGACACCAGCCTTCTCGCTGACGAGTTGAATGGCCTGTCGTATCTGCTCGGGCGTGCCCTGGATGCGAAATATTCTCTCTAAACTGTTTGCAGACTGGTCGCGATTTAATTCTACGTGCGCGCCCGACTGTCGACAGATTTCGCGAATAGTCTCACCACCTAAGACATAAATGCGTCAAATACAACATACATGCGTCAAATACAACAAGCATGTGTCAAAACAAACATGCGTCAAATATAACATACAATACATACGTCAAACACAACAAGCATGCGTCAAATACAACAAGCATGCATCAAATACAAACACATAAGCGTCAAATACAACACACATACGTCAAATACAACATGATACGTATCAAATAACGCATTCACATTCAGCACTAGATTACTAACATCTGCACGACATCTTGACCACAAATACAACCTGTAAAACAAATTCAACGCTTATAAATTTAACAAATTCTTTTTAACAATAAGAAAACATGATCAAAGCAACTTGCTCACAAAACGGACGTACCTTTTCCGATGACAAGGCCACACTTGTCAGCCGGAACAGAGTACGTCGTCTCGTCGCTGATGCCTCCGTTGCCAAACCTAATTCTTCCACCTCCCCCATCCATTCCACCTCGAGGGGATCTACCCCAGTCACCTCCTCCTCCTAATCCTTGACGCTGCTGAAAATACATTACAGACAATCGGTATGTACATTTCAATACAATCTTCCAAAGGCGATCATTCACGTAACAAATGACACGGCCAACTTCTAATTAAGCTATAAATTCAAAACAACACATGTTCATTCATTGGAGAACATCTTTACTATGTGACATTCATTTGCCTACATATTCAACACGCACAGAATTACCTTCAGATATTAAAGAAAAAGCGCTGTATGTTAGTGTTAGCACACTTGCGCAAGTTCACACAGGTCCCCGAGTTCATATCACACTTCAAGCTCTAGCATTCTCAACAGTACATGCACGATCTGAGAAATTCTCTAGACCTGTAGCAGATTGTCGGCGTGGTCATGGCTCAAATCAACTCCCTAGTAAATCTGTGGCATTGTTAGAAACGAACAGTCTTTATTGCCTCGAAGCACAATGGCTTGAAGCTACAACAAAATGCACAAGGTTAAGCAAAACGAATGGTTTTAATTTAGTTGGCGACAGCAGGTCATGCTGCATCAAGCAGCTGGTGTAAAATGCAAAATTCTGGATCACTCGTGTCCTATTTCTAGTAGCTTCAAGCTCTAAGACTACAGCCCACCTACACGTCTATCAGTGGTCAAAACCGTAAAAAATTTAACGGAACAATGCATTTTTTTGGGTCCCTACTCAATATTACGAGGCCTCAGAATCCACAAATGTTGCTTTTGAGCCCAGAAAGCGCCAGAACGCTCTTGAATATTTCCACAGTCCCCGGAATAGGTGTTCTGGCTCACATAAACTACTGATGTTAAGGTTGTGCGCCATTGTATGGACCATGCTCTCAGCAAACGCATATTCATAATTCCATACGCTACATAACGTGCGATATAAAACAGTGACAGGGTCATCATTAGCTCTCTGCATTCGTACAGGCTCATTACATCAACTCGACAAGTTTTTTAAACCTTTGTGTTTCCCTTCAGCTCTGGAAGGACCCATGCTCTCCCTTCTTTCTCTCACTCTACTTTCACATGCTTCAATGATTCATAGTGATAAAATTAATTTGGAGTTTGCAATCTCTCAGAAATTAAAAGATAATTGCAACAACCTCTTTCTGAACAAGTCATCAATAAATAACCAACAAACACATCACACACACAGTCACACACTGTAAACAACATAGCAAATAATAAACAACTAGTTTATGCAACGGCATCACGTTATCAACAAAACCCTACCATGGCATTGTCGACGAGCTCTTGAATCATGTTTGTCGCTGCCTGCGTCTGCTCCTGGCTGCCCATTACGCTGCATATCCGGTTGGGACCTCCTAGCTCGTCGTCTGGCTTAAACTGTAGCCGTGCACCGGACTCCTGCTGGATCTTCTTGATCATCTCACCACCCTTACCGATGACTATACCGATCAGAGACCGAGGCACAGGCAGCTACAACAAACATAACTCAATGTACACAAGGCCAGGCATACTTCAATAACTAGTTATAACACACAAGTTAACAGATTAAATGAACTACTGTATGGGTTACAATCCTTCAAAGATGTTTACAGAATGAGTCTGATGACAACAATCAGTTGTTCGTAATCATCACTCTGCATCGATTACTGTTGTCATCATAGGACCTGCAGAGATCTGCGCTAATCCATGGGTTAAACAGTTTCTCCGTCTCCATGAATGAAGCGTAACAATGTTCACCTCTAGATTGACCCATTGCAACAGAGTGCATGCCCCACTCCACAGCAATGTTAATCGGCTTTAACGTCTTCATATTCAAATCTCTATAGTCAGATGACACAATGTCTATTCTGACGACAGACATTAATGTAAAAACAGTAAATATATCGCAATGCTTGACATAACTAAGTAACAGTTAAATAATGTTTAAATGAAATGCAATCTGATTCAAAGTGTGCACAGCTACACATTAAGATTTATTTAATTTTTCAGACATTTCCACACAATCACGTCAGAAGTATTATTTGCCAGGTACTAGCAAGGGCCACTTCAAGAACAACTAGAGCCACTGACACTAAAGTCAGAAGACAAATGTATCAACACTTCACGGCAATCACAGATCACTTACGTCGATGTTACTTCTATGCCCGTAGTCACCGAAGCCACCACCGCCGCCTCCGCCTTGTATCTGAAGCGAATAAACAAACACAAATACTTAATATCACATCAAAAAACTTCATTTATAAGGTTGCATTGTGATTAACAAAAATAATGCGCAAAGAGAGAAGTCGTAGTTACCGACATATTTATCGTCCAATGGCACCATGAAGCGCAAAATCAAAGCATATAATCCCTAGTAACAAGTACTAAACTAACAAGAGCACTTAATCAAACATATTATTATACACCAATCCCCACTTATTTACATTTTTAAACTACAAATATTTACCAACCTAAAAATATCAAATTACATTTTACTAAAATACATTTACATTAACTAAATACACACTGCATTCAAATATGGATCCACCTACGGTGTAACAGAATAAAATCGAACCAGCATATCTTTTTCGGCAAGTAATTCCATAACCATATCCCTTGCTCTCTGGCAGCTCATGCGATCGCCTGTGATCCTTAGCGGCTTGTCGTAGTTTGTCGGCGAGTTTGACTCTTGAATGATAACCATTCGTACACCGGCTCGCTCCTGCACGAGACATCATCAACATCATCATCATCATCATCATCATCATGATATTATCAACTGTTAACAACACTTTACAAATACCATTCTTGTACTTTTTACACATACAGTCCACCAACAAGGCTTGACAGTGGTCTGTAGCCACTGCAAGAGGCAGAAACTAACGCTTTGGACTGACTGACTCAGTATGAAAGCACTGGAGCGTACGACAACAAAATAGACTTAATCAGAAGATAACAATCAAACACAATTCTTGTACCATCACAATCATAAAAAGTAAGTAGTCAATGAACTATTTCAAACTACATTTCTGTGCTATCACTGAAATAATTAGAAGCTAACAACACAACTCAAACACTATTCCTAAACTGCACTACAATAAAAATAATCTAAGCATGTAACGTTCTCTTTAAACAAGCTATCTAAACACCATTCTTGTATTACCGTAGAATAGATGCAATAAATAGTTTACAAAACTATCCAAACCACATTCTTATTATCAAATTGAAATAATATCGATTATCAATAGTCACAGTTAATATTTCCTAGTTTCATTTTATGTGTTTGTTCTATTACCTGAACTGCATCAATTTAAAACCGACAATAGTTCTACTTATCTAAACCTGCAATCATATCGACATATCTGCATACTGAACAGACCTGCAATTGTTTTATCGTATCTCCTCCCTTGCCGATGATGATGCCCGCCTTATTGCCTGGAATCATCATCTCAATCATCTGATGATGAGTTCCGTCGTGCATGCCATCGTTCATCATAGATCCAAGTCCGCCTCCCGGCATGTCGTGACCTTTGTGCATGATCCGGTTTATCAGCTCTTTCGCTTTTCTGCACACGTCAGAAAACAGTACTGATCCCGCACAAAATTCTTGTACAGATAACTATTATTAAGATAACCAAGGCAAACAACAAAAGATGAAACGTTAAATTCTAAAACTGTCGTCGACCGAAGTCAAAAGGTCCAAATCCAGTATAGCAAAGATACTTTTTCACAGTTTTGATTTAACTAAACCTAATTGCTGATCGGATACCCTCCACTACACCTAGCTCAATGCACATTCTAGCGAACGTGTGAAATAATTTGTTAAATTCTAATGCTCGGCATCACTGCTGCATTCAAATAGATATATAAAAAATCTAATGTAGTTTTGCACAATGATACAAATAGCAACCTTGAGCTACACTGTATACTCAAGTCAATCAGGCTAAAATATGTTGTACCTAAAACGGACAATTGTAAACTCAACACACTTGTTTAACAGAAAAATTGTACAAACTGCACAATTTCATGAAGCCCCAGCACCTCCCTACGAATGCTAATGAGTTCTAACAACAACGTGAGAAACTTACTGTATAGCTTCGACTGAACCTGTCAACGTGCACGGTCTCTCTGGCATACCGCTACTGTCTGCTAGTACACAAACATACGTCATACACAGATATTTATTTCTACACTACAATCAGCATAATATCCTACCTGTTCGCTTGAACAAAGTAATTCCAGGATCGATATAATGGCCTATCTGTAAACCAATTATTGCTCAAATAATACCAGTATCACACTTTAAATAAAAACGATACTAATAATACTGTCATTTCATCTTCAACTTAAGGCTGCCAAGTTATCTCGACTCAGAAGGTTGCAACACTTGCTGCACAACAATTTTACCCAAACAGTGCATCTTGCAAGCTTAGCGATTGACTGCTGCTTCAATGGTACCACAGAACATGCAGGCTACATTGTGCCTTCTTGGTAAAAACATTGCATTAAAATCACGCAAAATAATAGCAGTATAAATATTATAAAAAAATATTGATAGTTTCAACTTGCCTTCAGTACTAGCTGGGTGTAGACTACTTGACTTAAAGAACAAAACGAGAATATCAAATATGAGTATTGATAACCTACCATACCAGATTACATTAAAGCACGATAAGGAGCTCTCTAGAGATAGTTTTCATGAATGTTTAATCATCCACAATCTATTATCTAAAAGAGGTAACAAAAATCGTACCAGGAGCAAACTGTACTTTACAGTCTGATTCCGTCTGTATCGCGGTTATCTGCTCTCCACCCTTACCAATAACTGTACAACAAATAACAAATATCTTCAACAGTAATTGTACATACAAATTAAAATCTATCCTAAACAGTGCCAGCTCACAAAAGTGAAAAAATAATTATTAACAAGAACATCGTAAACAGATTAATTTAATCAACGCTCCAATCATTTAATAGCAACAGCCAATAATAATAAGCAAACAGAACTATTAGCGATGTATACATAATGAGAGAGTGACTGAATAGGCCAATCGTTAGCGTTCATGCCTCGCAGTGAAGAGGTAGAGGGTTCGCCTCCCTGCAATGACTAATTGTGTTCAGTAGCAAACCTGGGCACATTATTAGCACTCCATTGCCTTTATGAGAAGGACCTTTGGCCGCCCATCCGTGCTCATCTGGCCTAGTGGATCGGTGAAGTCATGCGCAGTAATACGCAAGACAAATAACCATCGCACGCACCTGTCTTCGGACAGAGCGCTATCATCATCATCATCAAACATAATGAAATGTATACATAGTTTACAATACTTCATACTAAGCAGTGAAATCATGCACACCTAGCCCATTCACTAGAGCTTGATGAATAACAGTAAATAGCCTAGTTCTACATGATGTTAAAGATAGAACGCTAAAGGTAGACTTACTGAGCCCAACCATGCGGTCCGGTATACTGATGACCTCCGAGTGAGTTCCGAATGCATTCATTTGAAATCGATCCATTAAGCACAAACAGAGAAAAAGGACAAATACAACTACCACTACTACAACAATAACAGACGTAAAACAACTAAAGGACAGACACACAGCGACGTCTGCACACCGGTTCTGCGCGACGTCTTGAAGAGAGAGACAGCTGACTGATCAATTAATCTGCAAGACACAACCACAAACAATGCATTAGAACTAAACAATTTAGACTAATAATGACTACTATACAAAATGCACATGATCATTATCAAATGCACATCCAGGCATCCACAATCTGAGTATGCAGATGAACAATGCATAATCTTTGGTACACCCACCTCGAAAAAGCACAATAAAACTACAATTTATCCTATACATACTTATTATTATATTGATATGGAGGCTACGTCTGTGTCTGTTACACGCAACATTATATAATTATCCAACACATTACAAGATAGAGATATCCTTGGTCGAGGTACTAATAAAAGAATTTCGACCAGTAGGGAGGAATATGAGCTTGAAAACGAGTTTACGATTGCAAAAGTTCTTCCAAAATAGTAATTATTAACCATGCACGTCTTCAATGCATTGTACTGAACTACAGGTGAACCGATTCCTCCAGCCAACATCAAGTATATCAATAAATGCCAAGGCAAACCAATCATAATCCTGAATTTTGCGTCAAAATAATTTCATCTTCTATCATTTCTTAACGCTCCATACTCTACACACAAAAGAATAAACAGATACCCTATGCCACCAATACAGAAAGTATGCAAGGGTAGGGAAGTGAAAGGCGGGAGAACAAAATTCGTCAAACTCAATCCTAATTAACCCATCAGTATTAAACAAGGTCAACATGCAGCAGGAAAAACTAACGACACATAAAACTATACATTAAAATTTACAGCAAATTACTCGGGAAACTCATCATTTAGGAAATAACGACTTCAATTTAATTCCTGGCACGGCAAGCCGAAACTACCAGCACTTCCTGTTAGGCATCCGGACGCACATTAATGTCACTAAAACCCATTAGCCAAACAGTGAGATTACAATATCAATATCACAGTATTAGTCCCTCGCAATCCGGCAGCTTCCAGTCACGTGATCCTTGCCGGCGCTTCTCCTAACCAACAACCGGACACATTTCACCGCAAGCGAACATGATAACATTAGGCGTAATGTCACTCAGAGTCGCCATTTTGCGGCGAACAGTTTCACCTTTTACGCCCAGAAATCAATTAATCTTCATCTCGCTACTCTCCAATAAACGATTCCCTCGACCGGTCACGTGATGCACCGGAAACAGTTTGTGCGAGTTTGAATTAGGCGGAAAATAAATTGATTTTTGAGTGAAAATAAAGAAAAACAGAAACCTCGCGACTCGTACTGCGTGTCCCAGTGTCAAGCTGTCCAATCAGCTAAGTCGTCCATCAGCCAATCACAATGTTCGTTACAAGTTACAACCGGCATACAACGTTCTTGTTCTTAGTAACCGACATTGACGTCCCGAAAAAATGATCCCATTAATTTACGATCTATCGATTTTTTGTTTGAAACATGGCTTATAATTGCCGCTTATTATTGTAATGCATGATGGATAAAACCATGTTCAGACTTATTTCATCAAGACAAACATATAATCTGTCGTATTTGCCTTAAAATAAGCCACCGCAGTAACTCATGGTGATCACAATCAAATACAGCACACTACGAGTGTGAACTGTTACTGATACTGGAGTGCGACTGGAACAAAACATTGCAATCGTAGTTTGTTATTGTATAGACTACAAACCGAAATTATTTTGCATCAGTCTTGAACCTGCATACCATTGATGCCTAGAGGTGTAATACAATAAGTTGTGTTGCGCTACCTCAGGGGTTTTCAAACTGTGGTCCGCGGACCCCAGGGGGTCCGCGAAGAGTCTGTCGGGGGTCCGCGAAGAGCTCTCT
>JAQFYQ010000739.1:0-15545 GCA_034694885.1 Buchholzia appendiculata | reverse complement strand
CTCTCTCTCTCTCTCTCTCTCTCTCTCTCTCTCTCTCTCTCTCTCTCTCTCTCTCTCTCTGATGATCTATTTGTTGAGGAATCGTGAGAGAGAACAAAACATTAATGCACGCATGTTTTGGGATGATTTAATTGTAATTAGAAATTTTTGATTTTTTAAGGTTCAAAACAACTGAGGTGAGGAGGGGTAAGGAGGGGGGAATGAAGGTGAAAACTATTAACCAGTGATAAGATTGGGTGTAGGTGCAATTGATATAAGTTTGGTGCAAATTTAGCGACTTGAAAAATTCAAATGATATATGGCATGTGAAGGGCATCCGGTAATAAAGTGGGTAGGGGAGAAGATGAGTGGTGGCGTAGATGGTTAATTTGTTTGGGAATTGTGAGAAGTTTAGTACACAAATGTTCTGGGATAATTTGGTCGTAGTTAGAAATACATCTTAGGGGAGGCTTGGAAAGAAAAAATGTTGATCTCGGTGATCAGGTTGGGGTAGGGGTGCAGTCCGTATAAGTTTCGAATTTTTTCAAAACTTTGAAAAATCATGAATTTTTAAAAAGTATCAGATTCTGGCGCCTGGAGAACACCTTTGCAACAAGTATGCGGCGTTCAACGGGTTGAGAAAACAACTGAATTTAAGAATAATCCCTTTAAAATTGCATTTTTTCAAATATGTGAAATCTTGCAGAACTAAGTAATAAAAAGCAGCTTAGAAATAAGTGGTCCGATATATTGACTGAAGTTCTAGAGGCGGTTTGAAACGATAACACGTGTGATTTGAATGATTGTCCGATTTGTTTATTTCGAACGCAATGTGGTTCTTTTTAAAACCACAAATAAATACATTCTTAATGAATCAATGAAAATGTTATGCACGAAGGCATATTGTATGCA
Organism: Buchholzia appendiculata; assembly: GCA_034694885.1. Taxonomy (NCBI): domain Eukaryota; kingdom Metazoa; phylum Annelida; class Clitellata; order Enchytraeida; family Enchytraeidae; genus Buchholzia; species Buchholzia appendiculata. The sequence continues at coordinate 14,654 of JAQFYQ010000739.1, read as the reverse complement.
CACATGCATGCGTACATTTCTTACGTACCATGTTTTGCCAATGTTAAACCTTGGTCATGAAAGTGTTATGCACGAAATGGGCATGAAAATGTTATGTACGTGCGGGAGATAGCGCGATATACGACATACAGTACTGAGTACTCGGACCATCAGACGCGGGGAGTCTACGGCTCAGTTTCTTCTTGAAAGCAGCTCCTCGCGATGATAGCCAGTCGTGAGACGGTACAACCGATCCATTTCACTTATGCGGTGATTTCAGGTGATACTATATATCGTCATTTCCGTGCAGGTGATAAAGCGATAAAACATGGTCCAAGTTATGAATAATCAGCCGTTAACAGTATTCAAGCTCTGTTCGTACGGCGACTTGAGTATTTTCCAGTGATGTAGTCCTTGGTCTTGATGCTTTGCCTCAAGGCTGCCTTGAGGCACTTCACTGCTTTGCCACGGCCAATTTTTCAAATGCCTTGCCTTGCCTTGGAAAAAATTGCCTTTGAAAAATACCATGGGCTTCACAAAATGCCTTGACTATATCATTTTTGTAGTCATTGGCCTTAATTTCATGCCTTGAGGCTGCCTTGAGGCATTTTACTGCCTTGCCTTGCCTTGCTTGACCAATTGTCCAAATGCCTTGCCTTGCCTTGAAAAAGAATGCCTTGGCCTTGCCTTGGCCTTGAGAAAAACGCCTTGATTACATTACTGGTATTTTCTCTACGGAATCTAATCCTATATTTCTGTTTTTATTTTGTATGTTACCTTTTGCACAAATCTAACTGGTAACTGCTAAATACATTCCAGTTATTGTTTAGCGTAAATTTCAGTCACAGATCGTACACATACGTATATTACAGAGGTTTAACACAGCTACGTCAGCTCTTTAGTACCAATTGCAATGTACTGTAGCTTGACATCGAAATTTAATATAAAATGGCGTCGATTGCAAAATATTACGTAAAGGCTAATTTGGCCTAACTGACCGTACAAATTTGTCAAATAGAAATTCCTTCCGGATGATTGCAAATATAATATTGCTGACACACTTTGTTATTCTATGAGGGGGGGGACAATTTCTGGCGTTCCGTCGCTTCCGGTGATCTATGACAGCCCGGTACGATCAGTTACAACCACAAGACGTTGCTCAATGGTTGACACCATTTTACACTGTAGCCATGCGCTATTAAAGGTTACTAAAGTTGTGACGTAGCTGTGCAATACCTCTATGTAACGATGATCGGGTAGGTCTGTGGTAGTATTATGTTACATTATTATGTGATGAACAGAAAAAGCCTGCACAGGCGGCAGTAAAGATGGTTTTCCCGACCTCTGCAGAAACCATCATCTTCTCAAGTTCTCACACACAATCAGACAGGACACATTTCTTCTGCTTTTAACCTCAATCTACAACAGTCCTGAATTACTGTTTGATTTTATAAACTAGATATATAGCAAAATAGTCACTGCTGTCACTTCTTCGAGTCGTGTCTACTGTGACACTACACTGCATCATGTAGTATGCCAAGAATTTTAATTTCTTTGTGGAAGAGACGATCAGTAAAATGAGTATTTACTTCCCTTGGCAGCCGTTAACAGAGTTACATATTCGAACAAGTTTTGTGAGAGCTGTACTGTGTGCGTATGATTCAGTTTTAAATAGACTATGACGCTGATGTCAGATAAATGAAGGAGATCAAAGTTATTTTGTTTTGAATTCGATTATATGCTTGTTAATATAATTGTAATTATACTACTATTGTTCAATATTTGCGGAGTGTGTAAAATAAACATGTGATACTACATTGCGTCATAATAGTCTGCCAAGAATTTATGGCTACTACTATTACATTTTCACATGAATTGCAGAAGAATAGAAGAAGGCCGGTGATTGGTCAATGCCATATGGTGATTTCCATTTGTTCAATTGTTAGAACTTGCTGAAGTAATGATACGGTTTGTGCACACACCTCGCCTTGTTCGTCTCTTATATCGGGTAAAACCCAGAGGAAATTCATAGCTCGTGGTTATACCAGCCAAAAGAGTGGACAAGTTGACGTCTTCTTTTATAACAAGAAACTACTGCATCAAACGTCACAGCAGTGCATTTTTAGTAGCCAGTGGTCTCACGCGACCTGTTGACAAACAACAGGCCTACAGTATACGCAGCGGTGTAGTCGTAGGGTATACTGTAACTTCTGTAAGTTAATAATATATGCAAATTATTAACAAGCACAGCATACCCACTTTATACGGAGCGTATACCCACTGAAAATATGACAGTATGCTAACAGTATACCCACTGCTTTTTTACCACTACACCACTGAGTATAAGGTGTCAGCCTAGTAAATAGATATTGGAATACGCCATAGGGGGGGCGTATATTCCGTGGCTGAATACGCTCTGTATATTCCGATCTGATCAATTACTTGTCGTTTTAATTAATTTTGCGCCTGCAGAAATCTAAATATAGCAGACGTTTCTACATTACATTACACCATGCTACAGTCGTTGTAAGAATTGCGGATATTGCGGTAGAATTCAAGAAATAAGAGATTGACGATGGCGGATACGGCAAACTTTCAGCTATCCGTGTTGAAGGATACGAAATACTTGAAGTCTAAAGTTAACGATTTACATAAACAGGTTAGTTTGAGTTCATTCATTGTCACTCATCAGCTTATCCTCAATTATTATGTTTAATTAAATGAAACAATTAATTTTAAATTCAAGAGACAAAAATAAAAACAACTTCTACAGACTCGATATAGCAGACCTGGAAATTTATTCATATCTTTGATAATACAATACAGTGTCTAGAGAAATTCTGCATTTGAGATAACGATTCTCGAGAAATTAACTCGGCCTGACTAGTTTCTATGCTAAAGTAATAACAAGATGTACACTGTAATTATCACCAGTGTCTTCATCCTTGAAAATCTTGGTATCCTTGTGGGAATGAATATATTGCCTAGCTTGTCACAACTGATCATTTAATCGGTTAAATTGTCATCAAGCTGTTAATAAGATAAATGTTCAGGAATAATAAAGTTGGCGAATAATGATAATAAATAAATTGCATGATGAATTTGACGAGAAATCTAATAATTTGAGCATAACTCAATTTTAAAATGATCACATAATTTTATCAAAGGTTTATTTCCATTATCGGTGTAATGACATAATTAAGATAAACATTTAAGCATATGTAAATCAACTGATTTATTCATAAATAAATTAAATTATCTAACCACAAACTTGATGCAAACATGACTAAGTGATTTGGGCAAATGTTTTATTTTAAAATAATGAGATGATTTATGAGCAAATGTGATTTTTATATTTGAATATGTCTTCTACTATGGTATCAGTCATTTCTTTTGGGTATACTGGAAAACAAAGTAGTAAATGAATATTTAGGCTGAAAAAAACATATCGTAGACTTGCAAGGGGAATGTTTAAATAGATGAAATCGATTGAATTCTAAGCTACTTAATTAATATTAAGTAGTTGGTTGTTGCAATGAAATAAATCAGTCCATCTCATATTGACTTTGGTTTTGATGCAAGATTCCAGGTTTTAACCAGTTGTCTACTCCCCATTTACCCCCCCCCCACTCCTTTTCACTGAGTGGTTGTAAAATATGACTAAATTTAAATAAAGTTTCTAATAGCCCGTGCATTATTTATTTATACATTGTTGTAGATATGTTCGAGAAACAAAGATGTGGAAGAAAACGAAGCTGGTTTATCTGCAGGTAATAACAACTGAATTGCTTTTTAGGCTGAGGCAGAAAAGCCCCGGGAAACCTTTTCGGTTGAGCTTTGGTGATCGGAAATCCCTTCGCTATCGCTTACTTAATTGTCCCCGTTCACAGTTGTCCAGCCCACTGATTGAAATGACCGGGGCGTGGTCATAGGCCACTGTTATTTATTTTAATTTATGTATTACGATACTGATTTAACGAATATTTTAGGAAATAAATGTAATCATGACATATCGCTTATCAAATGTGATTTTGCGTTTAATTTCTGCAATAGTAATGAAAATTTACGAATGTGCCCCAATTTGAAAATGTGTGCAGTGACGCTTTACATCTTGGGGCTTAGATGCAGGAAATTTCCGTCGTTTGAAAATTAACTTTAAAATTGTGCACTTGTCAACTTCTTATCAATGATCTCCAAACTTCTTGAGAACACAGAGAAATTTCACTGGACTTAGTCGATTCTATTCCTATGAAAGTTATACATGTTTTTTTAATATTTCTGAGCTTCGATCTTTCATTAGCTCCGCGACTTCTCTAATTCAACATATTAATATTAGATTAATTTATTTATTAAAACTATGCGTTGTTTAGGCTATTGCACCAAGCTAAGGAAGAGTCACACTAAACTTATCAACTGCTTGCAAAGAGTGGAAGAAGTATCTAACTACATGTACCAGGAGCAATGCCTAACTGAATCACAAGTAGAAAGTATCAACGCATCGTATAAGACTTCCTATCAGAAAGCCGAAGAGCTGCTGAACGTCGTGACCAGATCCAGATCTGAGCGAACTTTTCAAGTCTTTCTCGAGGCTCTTCTGTGCACTAAACAATTGTTACCTTATCAGTTACTACAGGAGGAAGGTAATTGAGCACTTGTTTGTTGTCGGTATATATCTCTGTATTCACATGTTACCTTTTGACAGCCATATATGAAACTTGTAGCTCAGCTGCTTCCAGCTCTTAGATACGCTCAGTTGTCGTAGCCAATCAATGTTCAGCAGCTGCGGTTGATAAATCAGTGAAATAAGCTTTCCACACATAATTGCACACACGCATGCATGCACTCACATATTTATGTTTACCTTTTCATAATTTGAGGAATCAAAATGCTTTTTAAGAATGCAGTTCTAGACCTGGCCCTCCGCAATAAGTCCTGGTTGTTTCACTGCTAGTGTCTACTTGATTCGTGATATGTGCGGTCTATAAGTAAGTAATCTGACGCATAATTCATGCTTACGGTATTTACACGATGCTATTCTCGGTAGACACCGTGCTTAGGTAAGCACTGCGGCGCTCTGATATATGAATAATAAGCATATGACGACAACGGCATTGAGCTGAATGTGAGACAGATTTCTGAATAGACGACAATAGAAGAAGAAAAAACTGCCAACGTCCAAGGCCGCTAGGTAATGCACGCTAGAACATGCAAAGCCACTATGGTGCTTTCCTGCTACATACCCAATGGTTAAATCAATAACCACTGAGTTGGTCTAATGAGAATTCCAACGAGTACAGAAAAATAGAACTTTAAATTGATTAAGTATATTGGTTATATACTGTTGCAGTTATCCTACAGCCTTAACTATGTTAGGCTATTGCACCAGTCAATAAATATTACAATCAAGCCAATTTTCGTTATTTAATAATGAAGAAGTATTTTGTGTTATAATAGCAATCAAATGGCTACTGCATCAACTGCAAATATTCACCTGTGTAACTCACGACCCGCCTAATGCAGAAATGAGAAAAGAAACTCATTTGCTATGGCATTTAAAGATGACAATACGTTTCTTGATATAATATTATGCTATTATGCTGTATAATACACGAGAAGCTAAAATGATGTTTTGTAAGGAAAGACTCAAATTATTTGCATTGCTCCAGTAAAAACAAAACAAAAAGAGTAGATTTTTTTGATAGCGTGATGTTTATTTAATAGTCTATTTTAGAAGTAATATGTTAAATATCGAGTTAGAAAATAATAATGGCCGGATTTAATTAAGAAATCGTTGCTGAATCGCACACCGTGAGTCACGCTAACTTGTATGCAGGCTTCACGAGCAGTATTTTTACTTTTGGGTTGAACATCGAATATCTTCAGTCATATTCAGGTGTATATGTGATACTTTTATTGAATATATTAACATTGACTGATGATATTATACATCACTTGCAATCTTTGAAAGTCGGATTATGATAATTTTGCATTCATTTTACGCATTAATTTGGCACAGGTCAGCACAAGTACATTAGCCTACACATGACGATACTTCTAATTTTAGTAAGAAAAGCTTTAGGAAATCCACAGACGTCATCAGTGTACAATGCAAAGGCGTGTAATTGCCCTCGCGCACAAAATATATTCAACGCCACACCACATAATTATAGTGACGCGAGATCGTGAAATCTGAACTCACAAAGTGGACACAATGATGTTGCGACTGTCAAATAATAAAGCATCAAAACCAGTCATAAAATATTTGAGTGTAGGCCTGCAAAGCTGCATTGGCCAAAATTTATAGCATTACAATTTCAATGCAGGTTGCACAACATCCAAGGAAAAGATGCCATCGCCCAGTTGAGTCTTGATACATATTTTAATAAGTTCTACACTTTATAGTCATTGGTCAGTTTCACAATTGGTGACGCCATATAAAAATCGTATGAAAATACTTACTTTTCGTAAATTTGTTACCCATATCTTAATGTCTAGTGTCAATTTTCAGGAAATACCAATATAGAACCTAACTCATCCAATGGCTTTTGATCAATGTACATGCAATTTGTCTAATTTATTGTTATATTTTCAAATTGTTAAAACAGATTATTCATTTGACAACAGTCACACTAAAATCGTTCAGCAGAACTACATAATGTTGCAAGAGAATGTCTGCGCTGATCCACTTTTACTCAGTCACCTTCTTCAAGCTGATGTCCTGCGAGACTATGAATTGGAGGAAATAAATTCAGAATCGACTAACCGCAGAAAAGTAGCGAAACTACTGAGGATTATTTTAAAATCTCCCCGGAAGGCCTTTGACTGCTTTATCGAAGCCCTTCGACAGACCAATCAATGTCACGTTATTGGCCTGATAGGTAAGCATTTCGTGATCAGCTTCAATTATTCTCAATTGTTAAACTATTTGCGTAGTAAATAGTGATACACTGCAATAGGTGCATTGACTTTTAACAAATTATCAAAGCAAAATATACAAAAAGTAACTATACTTTTATCAATAATAAACGAATAATTTGATTTGAAATAAATTGTAGAGATTTACTGGATATAATAAAAAATAGGTACCGTAGCTCAATTGTTCATAATTTCTTTTACGTGAAATCATATCTGAATACGAAACGCGGAAGTAGTTATATATACTTTTGATAACGATTTGACTGATTGATTACGCCATGCCAAGTATAGGTCGAATGTGAAAGCATAAAAGAAAGTGAGTGATCAGTTCAAGAGGTATTACAATGGTGAATTCTTATCACTGCGTATGTACTCGAATCCAATTGAACCTGGAAACCAGAAGTAAACGATTTGAAATCTCTCCAAAAATATCATAAACTCAAAATAATAACTATTTATCGGTGAAAATTTCTATATCGCATAGGCCTAAGTAAAGGAATAATGTCAGATGAGATTTGTTCCAAATAGTTTCCTGAGTCTGTTACGAGGTGACAAGCAAAAATTACACAAAGTAGGGTATTTAATGGTTTACCCGGACTGGGCTCATATTTTAACAAATCTATATACTGTAAACATAAACGATTTTTGTATTTTATCGATTCTTTTTACAATATCAGAAAGAGGACCGATGTTACCGCCAAATGAAGAATTCACAGACGACAACAAGCAGTCTTCTGGCATTTCGAATGCAGTGGAAAGTCAGGTAATATTTATGTTCCTGTCACAATTATCATTCTCGTTCAATCTATTAGAACATAGCAATTCATAGAATATTATCAAATGTTAGGACCAAATAATTAAATGATTTTCATTCATATTCACTTGCACAAGAGACATACAGCATAGAGCATACAAGCATATTCAGTCTTATACGTATTATCCTATTTTATAAACTTCAAGCGATAGGCAATATAGAATTAATTCTTTATATCAATCTCAGAATACATGAAAAGAGAAATAACAATATATTGCCATTTTTAATTACCAGTTTTTCGGAAATTTTCTTCAATACAAAAGGCGTTAGTTATAAAATAAATGTTCAAACTCAAAATAAATGTTCAAGCTCTAAGTGGGATGAAATTTTAGTCAAGTAATAAGAATTTTTCTAAATTCAATTTGATAATAATATTTGCAGATGGATTTTTATAACTATAATTTAAACCGATTTAGACTGTAATGGATATCATTTATGAATATCCGCTAATATCTAGGCTATGATTTATTCAATTGTACACTATTATTCTGTTATGTTTATTCCTTCTCAGACTCCACCAATTGCTGTGCGAGAAGAGGTGATAATCAGGGATTTTCGTTTATTTGAGATTTTGGAAAGTGGGAAGTTGCCAACAGAAGTTCAATGTGTCCTGATGAAGAAAGTTGCTTGCAACTATCTTCAGCAGCCAAACTCTCCCAGAACTCAGCTCATCCTGCGGCTGTTTCGGAATCGTAAGCACATTTTAATAAATGTATTGTCTGAAACACTTTAATGATACTAATATGATTGTGCATTTTCTACATTGATAAAGCAGAATTGTAATATTATATTAATTGATTGTTATTATTCGCCTGGCAGTATTATATATTATTGTCCTTCTAATTATAGGTAAACTGACAGAAAATAGATTATTAAGATAGACTATTAATATGGGACTATTAAGAAAATGCGCAATTAAAATTAATCCAACATTTAATTAAATGTTTTGTCGTTTAATCATTTAACGCCACTTATTACCGGGTACCAAAATGAATTAATTTGTGACTAATTTATTTTAAGAACTAATATTGGTGCTTTATTTACGTTCGTCAGTTTCAAACAGCTCATTTCGGACGGTGATGCAGCTTGGAAATCAACTCTGTTCGGCTGATAATGACTTGGACGAGCTGAACGCCCAGATGAGTAGGAAAACATTCAAGAATGAGCGAGAAAATCTGGATCGGCAGTTTACGCGTTGGAAAGAAGAACAATTGATTAATAATTTAAAGCACACACGAAAAGAGAATTGTGAATTATCTTCACAATTGTCCTGTGTAAATGTTAAAAACGCTGCACTTTATAGCCAATTGTCATCTGAGAAGGACAATTTACACAAAACTAAATCCAAACTTGAAAAAGAAATGCAAGCCTTAACGAATGAACTGAAAGATTACAGGGAGAATGGTAATAAACTACAATCAGCTGTACGTAGATGCCAGCATGACCTTGAGTTACAAAGGAAAGAAAACACTAAGTTACGAAAGGACGTCGAGTTTGCAGAAAATCGTGAACGACAGCTAGAAGTGATGCTGAAGAATGTACAGGACAGCGCAGGGTCATTTTCTCCACCACTAGTAGTTCGCAGTGGGAAAGGATCGCCACAGGGAACGATAGTAGAAAACTTGAGAGCCGTGCGTAGTGCCCCAGCTATCCATGCAGTCAAGGAACAACATCTACCTGCCAGTGTCACGAACTATGAACTTAACGTTAGGAATAAAATGGCTCTCCTTCAATCTACAGGTAGTGTTGTTGTTGTCTTTTTTCTAATTAATGTCAGCAATAGTTAATTAAAATAATTATTAGTAGAAATAAGAAAATAACATTTGCCTGGTCTCTCTTCATGTAATGAGTGTAATGATGTGCAATAATCTTTCATTCTATGCCTCAAATTAATGTCATCCGCATAGCTTAGAGTAACATTCCGCGTCTTAGACTTCAGTGATGTTCGTGAATGTTAAGAGATTGGTCAGTAATTTGACTTGTCGTCTGGTGAAAGGTGTGATCTCTTAAGGATTGGTGTGTTGCTGGAAAAGTTTGAATTCTAAAAAATACCAATGTTGATAGATTGGTTAGTTAAAAGCTTTTAAGAAGGGATAAGTGACAATAGGACTGATGGCAGGTTTTTTTTAGTAACGAGGCTGATATGACATCAATGGTGACTGAAGTGAAACCTGATATAGAGATCGATATTGCATCTTGACCAGTAGGGAAAACAGAGCAAATACAGTACCAAATATGTTGGTACTTGTTACAGCCTCCAGAAAGTTGACCTCAAGTTCTTTCGATCTTCATATTTTTTATTTATCATTGGTGTTTTTTATGTTTTAAATAAATATTAGCGAGATAGCACATACTAGTTCTCTGTTACAGAAACTGGAGAAACTACGGGAAACACAATAAATAAAAAGATAGACGTCTATAAAAGCAACTGTAGTCGTAATTTTTTATTAATTTTCTATTTTCATTTGCAACTTATATGCATTCTTTTGTACTTTGTGTACTTATTTTGAAGACTAAATGAAATTTATATTTTTTAAATGACAGTACGTTATGATAATTTTATTGAAAACTATATTCAATAATAAAACTACTTTATAGGTCTATGTTATATCATAATGTAATGATGTATATCAATTTATTTCTAAGTATGATGTATGTTTTGAATAGATGGAATTCACTTGGACTGCTGGCTTAAGTTTAAGACCGACAGAACTCTTGGCGTGTATGCAGCCGCGTCTCTAGAGCATCGCGTATACATGATTCTTGGCCAGACATCCAATGCTCTCCTTGTCTTTGACACCCGGCTCGACAAGCGTGTGGAAGACATCAAGATTAGCAGTGAGGAGTTCTACATCAGCTGTCTCGTCTCCTGTGCTCAGCAGAAGTGTCTCTACGCCAGTGACAGGGTTACTGGAGCAGTGTGGAAGATAACCCCCAACATCAACGCAGACGCACGCAGCAAGGAATGGCTTTCAGCGCTGTCGACACCTGGCGATCTCGACAACTTAGTGACGTCTATTAGCGTAACAGCAGAGGGGCGCGTGCTGAGATTCGATGCTCAGAAGAAGAACTTGAACATCTATGCACCAGACGCTCGCCAGCTCCAGTCTATTCCTCTTCCTGCGTGCGTCGAGCTGCCTGTATGCGCGGTACAAGCATCCTTGGGTAAGTACCTCGTCATCGACACCCATCAAGGACTGGTCGAGCTGGACGGGTTCGGTGACTTGCTGCGGAAGGTCAGTGGTGGAGAACTTAGGAGTCCACATAGTGTTGCAGTTGACGACGATGGGCGGGTGTTTGTCGCCCAGGACAGACGTAACACCGTCCTCATGGCCGACTCGGCATTCAGTTCGTGTCGTATCATACTGACTTGTGAAGATTGTGATGTCAAGTATTTACTAGGAGGCGTGAAGGAACGTAGGTATACATTCGAAGATGTTTCGCTGACGATGTCGTACGATAGAGTCAACAGTCGACTGCTTATCGGGCGACGCAATGGGCGGCTGGATGTGTACAACATTAAGCAGATGTCTTTCCCAATCTCGGCATAAAATATATAACATATTTTTTGTTATTGGTACATATTTAGGGCATTATTGTTATCGATAAATCTGTTTGGCATTGAGGCTCGTGATAAATATTTACAATATTCGTTAAATAACTTTATTAAAATTGCATAATATTTGAATTAATTAATTATGCCATTGGCAGAGAAGGAATGAAGCAAGAATATGGTAATAATAATGAATTATTTGTTATGCTAAAATACAGAATAACAGCATTTCATGTTGTTGTTTTTTTTTCATTTGAGAACTTGGCCGTGAGCTTTCGCGATATTTTTGGAGTGTGAACGCTAAATTTTAACATTTTCTAAGCTAGATTTCCACGCTTAAGCTGGAGAGTCAGAAGAATATCAAAAGATTTAAGGGCAGTATGTAAATGGGGTGATGGTTAAGCGTCCAAACATCTCAAAATGCAATATTTATTAAAATTATACAATACATGCTTTGGTCGTTACGACGACTCTCACCACACAACAGAACAAATTCTTGATAGGCACTTCCATACGTAAATTTTGAAAAGTTTCGTTAGAAATACTTGGTCGGCTGAATGCCCTCCGAAATCAAATCCTGCCAACGGGACTGGCAAGGTAGGTCACTTTTCCAGCAAAGCAAGCGCACTGTAGTGTCAGTAAGGAATTGACCAGAGGCTCTTGCTAGACTGGAAATTTTACGAAAACTGTTCTATCACACTTTAATAACAGGACGTTGGTTATATTGAACCTACGATTTTTTTTCTTTATCGTAACAACGAATGGTGCCCCAGAAGTGCATCATACATATCCATATACATTATAGAACTTCAGTTAGCAGTAAGAAATTGGACACGTTATTACCGTACGCCTTTAGACAATTTGACGGCAGTTCATTTGTCAAGCTAGATTTTATAAATAGATCATTTTAAATTTTCAACATTATATCAAGTAATATTATGATTTGTTATGGATTCTTGCACACTCCAAGTGGCTTTTTTCGGCCCAGTTTGTTCTTAGCACCCCTCCCCAGTTCAATGTTCGCTAACCACCCCACCAGTGGGGGTGATAACACCCACCCTGCTGGGGGGTGATATTGTTTTTAATCAATTTTGGAAATCTTTGTATGCAAATGCATCTCCTGCTGGTTCCCAAATAATTGATATGCCTCTACCCTTCTCCACTTTCGCCAAAAAATTGGTGTGCAGCTCGAAAATGTTTGTTTACATACACCTCCCCCACCAGAATTGTTTTTGGCTCCCCCTCCCAGTTCCAAAATTCCTGGCTAAAACCTGATCGTCACTCGTCTTGTAGTGTATGTGGCGGAACGAAACTCATTGGTAGCACTCACTCGCCTTGCAAACTTGCCAAGCACATTTAGACACCTATAGACATCTGTTGACACCTATATGCACGTATGTATGTAACATTTCCTTTCACATGCGCCGTGCGTGCAAACGACTCCCGTCATGACATTCCGAGACGCAAAAATATTTGCCAGCAGTGGGGTTCGAACCCACGCCCACATTCGTGGACCAGAAGACTCGCTACTCCGCTGTTATACAGACAGAGCAAGGCTTTACATCCTTGAGTCTGGCGCCTTAGACCGCTCGGCCATACTTACATTATGTAGGTACAAGCAGAAACCTGTGGACACCTGTTAGACACCTGCCAACTACTGTTTAGTTCGCTGTACACTTGCTCCATCTGGCAAATGTAGCCACAGCAACTGATGGTCATTTATCTGCCATCTTGCGAATGAAATTTAACTGAAATTGAAATCATGGACTCTTAATCTGCCGAGTTTGATTCAAGATGCAAGACGTGAATCGCATTAAAATTATATTCGCATTGAATCTTTAACCGTGTCAAATATAATACTATGAAGGACGTTTTAGACCACAAAGATTATTGCAAAAAATACATTTTTTTGATTAAAATTTAATTATAATATAATTACATTTTATAATATAATTATTTTCAAAGTGAATTTTTTTATTTACACCAAATCCTAAATATAATTAATATAATTATTGTATGGTTAAATATTATTTAATCATACAATAATTATATTAATTATATTTAGGATTTGGTGTAAATACAAAATTTTCACTTTGAAAGCAATTATTCGGAGTTGAGTGCGCGATGTTACAATGGTTTAGGGAAATTTGAAACTTTGGTATCAAGACTAGAGAAAACAATTATGCCTGATTCCTTTTAAGTATTGAAATTCTCAATCTTGGGATCAGCTGGCTGAAAGAGATTGCAAAACGAAAAGACATTAAATGCTGCAGAAAAGCAGAAACACATAATAGGGTCAAATTTAAATGCTATATTGTACACAATCTATTTTGTTTGTGACGAGAGGTGGACTAAAATGGACATTGATTTACACTTAAAGTGAATATGAAGTAGACCTAGATAAAGAAGGATCGAGATTTTGTATCTCAACAATGTGTTGTCATTAAATAGTGCACCATTAGTAAACAAGAGATGTATTTCGATTGTTGTCTATTGACTTTTACCGACATCAAAAGAATTAAAGTGTGCTGTAAATCCGCGTTAGATATACCTATTTTGATTTCATATTGAATGACAATCATTTGAGTCAAGATTTCATGCTCGGGTGGAATTGTTTGAATAGCTGATGAAATTTCTACTGTTGCGTTATTGATAAACTCTCGAGACACATCTTGCAGCTCGGTCTCAAATGATCTGATTTGTCCAGAAGTATGTATCTGTCCCCAGTGAGACGATTGGAGGGGTCGGTTTCCTACCTGTTGTGTACGGAGGATTCCCTGTACAATTATTGTAATGCTTACTAATGCCAACCAGCTTTCATTTCTGTTGGATCCGTTGAACTATAGATGTTTAACTAAATTCTGAAATCTGCAATCCACGAACTTTCTGACTCTCGCTACCTCCCTAATTAACGTACAACACATTCCATTAACCGATCTAATCAGAACTTAAGACAATCAAACTGATCACACAAAAAGAATAGATGACAAAGAGCAAGAGCCAAATTAACAATAGTAGCAATGACAGATCTCTTCTTAACCTTGGAAAAAAACTGAGTTTTGAGTATTGATTAAAGTTTGTAAAAGACATTAATTTTAATTCGAAATTAACTTGGAGATCTTGCTGCTATTTTGCTTGATTAGATGACATGAAATAAACGGCAACGACGTCGACATCGTACCGAAGTTTGACTTAACCTTTGATTGCATCTCCACTATACAGTATATGCTTACTGTGCATTGGCATTGTGCAGGAAATGGCGGGAAACTGAAACATTGTCAGTGAGCAAAGTCTCAGAGCTCTTCGACGATGTCGAGAAGAGTAAGGGCTAGATAAAGAGAGTGTGAGAGAGAAAGAGAGAAAGAGAAAGAGAGAGAGAGAGAAAGGAAGAGA
>JAQFYQ010000738.1:0-15546 GCA_034694885.1 Buchholzia appendiculata | reverse complement strand
CAATTACAATCAATTTCAACACCAATTAACGGTAATCTTAAAAGTATGCAAACACCACCTCCTGATTTGATCTTCCTATCACATCGAAACACAGTGAATAGCCCTTTGGGATCAATTAAAGCCGTTGAAATAGTTTCATTAAACCATGTTTCACAGACACAAATAATATCATACTTTAGTGAAGAGCTATACATCAAATAGTGCAGTTCAGGAAGTTTGTTTTTCAAACTTCTAGCGTTAAAACAATGTAATTTGATCGGATATAGTGTTTTTGTGTGTCCTGGTTGCAAACCAGTGTTTATGATTGTATAGTCTGATGATGACGTCACTGAATCACTGCCTACCACATCACGCCCCACGCCATCTGCCGACGTCACTGAGGCAATTTCCCAGACACCACCACCAGCACCATCTGATGACGGCCCAGTCACATCACAACCGTTGACACCATCCACTACAGATGATGTCAGTGAAGATGTCAATATCATGTTCCCCACCACCCCTCCTACCACGCCTTCTCGCAGTGCCGATGTTATGTACGAATTTTCAATCCAATAGTCTGTTGCCGAAAATTCAAGTACATTAGTGTGAATGTGCACAATACAAGGCTGCTTATGACTGTTTGAACTGTCCGTAGCGAGTCATGCCTCACTTCTCGACGCAGCAGCAGCATCACGCACCACCCCACCGACAGAGATGTCCATCTCAGTGGATTGGACGGGTTGAAAAGGTGGAACAGCCGGATTAAGAGTCGAAGAACTTAACGCACTGCTTGCAACAGCTGCAACCACGGGCAACTGCTGATTCACACGTGGTTCACAGACGATCAAGTTACGTGTGTCCACATTTCTTGACGATACCGAAGACGAGTTCCAGTAGACGCGACCGCCCGAGTGTGAGGCAACCGTTGCTCCAAGACCATGGATCCCCGACCCATCACCATCCGTAGACGGCTGTGTGTCGTGACGACCAGCGAGACGGCGACGTTGTCTTTTCTCGTACTCAATCTTCGCCTCCTCTCTCGTCAGGTCTTTGTTGATGTAGATATTCGTCGCGGTGTAGGTGCAGGCAGAGTGCCTGAGACGCTTTGCTTCACGCAAAACCGCAGTTGCCGTCTCGGCAGTTTTGAAGACAACTAACAGCCGTCTGGGGTGATTGCCCTTCACGTCTCCCACTCGTTTGGTAATAGCGAGCGATTCAACAATGTCCATGCCAAGGTTGTCTCTGCACAGCTCAACAACCTTAGCCTTGTCGCTGATGGATCCTCCCTCTCGTAAACCATTAACAATTAAGTTATATTTACGTCTATCGGTTTCGTGTATGGTTCTAACCACAACATTCTGTACTTCCTGACGAAATCTAGTCACGGATGGTATAGGTCCATCGGACAACTGCGAAGACATAGACGTGACGTCACCAGCAGCCGTAATGTGCCCATCGATGGAGTCACGTGACCCTCGAGTGACGTCAGAATAGAGAGCTGCACCTGTTCCTAGGCTGGATGACTGATTGCTTGGCGGCTGTTGTGAGGTCAGATGGCTTTGCTTCAAGCTCTTCAATTCATTGCGGACCTCAGCGAGGTCAGTACGCAACTTGCTGATGACGTCAGCGCGTTCAGTGCGACAAGCCTTGCAGCACCAACCCAGGACGTCAATCAGCTTCTTTACTTGTCCCTGATCGCCGGTTTCAATTCCACAACAATCCATATGATAGAGATGCGAACAATATTCGCACTGAATATTCATGCTGGTATTACAGTTCATACCACAGAAGACACAATCATCAGCGAGTGATGATTCTCCAGTAGTGATGACGTCATTACCAACAGCTGCAGGCAACGGCTGCGACTGAACGATGCGCAGTTTATTTCTTTTGTTTCTGATCACCAGATTCGGAAACATAATATCCGTATCACCTGTCTCGCCGCTCGGATTAACGTCGTCCATGGAATGACATCGTTTGAGAGAAGGCATGTTTAAGAGAAGGCCAAGAGTGGTACTGATGTTCGATCACTAGGCTGTAGATGTAAACAAATGTCAACAAACTGTTCGACTACAGGCTGTGGCAAGACTGTAGTAATTTTGTTTACTGAAGCGTGACGGTTATGAATGGATCAGAGCGAGCGAGCCGTTATTCACAGGCCTTCAGCTGCGGACCGGCGTAGCACAGGGTAATAGGCTAGCACAGAGTTCAAAGTTCAATTACGCCCCCTGACGTACTATCCTGATCACTTTCTTGCCAGATAATCCAACAGTTCTTCCTAGATTGTTTATAATAAACGGTCTATTGCAGTAACGATAACAATCGTAAAATCCGTGCAGAATTATAGCTACGAGGCGACTGTAAAAGTGTCCATAAATGCAATTTAAGCTGAGAAAGTGCGAGAGTAAATAAAATAAAACGTCCACATATCTTCAAGACCAAAGAGCTCGTGCAAGGGCTACGCCATTAATGTTGAAGACACAATCATTGATTATGCGGACACAAGTCTTAATTGCTCCTACGATAGGCATAGACTCTATAATGTTCGAGTATTGCATGTGTATCAAACGTGTAACAGGTTGAAAATTCCTGTCATATTTTTGTATCATTTCACTGTCATCAAGAAATGGCGGAGTTGTGACTTGTCATTTAAGGTAATAGTGAGATTCGTTATTAATGTAACATCATTATTTATTGTATTTTTATCCTTTGTTAAGGTTTTTATAGCCATTTAATCTTGACAGTGTTCTTATGCAAATGAATCCTTACTCATTTTTGAATCGTTCATGAGTTTTATACATCTAATGTTCAACGGTGCCTTATTTGATACCCAAGCCTGTAAATTATTTTGAAAATACTAATGGCTTGTAAACCGCCTGAATTTCATATAAATTGCTTCACAATTTAATGTTACAAATGTCTCATATTCAATGTAAAATTGTCATGCTTCCTAAAAAAGCAAAGCTTTGACATTATATAAGGCCTAATACACTATCCTATAATAATTATTATTGTCTTTCGCAATTCAAAACATCTTATTTATTTCTGTTGTAATACAAAAGCGAATAAATAAACAATGGATTCGGACACGCTCTGTCATGGCGAGTTGCTTGAAGAAATGCTTCGCAAGGCTGAAAACGAATTCTTTCCGAAATTTCGAAGATACGTGGAGACATTTGTGGACACATTTAATGGAGACTCAGTACAAAGTGAGTTACTGGGATTCGTAAAACAATTGGACGGAAAGTTGACAGATATTGAAAAGACCAGCTCGGTTTTAGAAATGATGCTCAAAATTCGGGGTTTCATCAATTTCATGAGATCTGACTTTGCACCAAT
Source organism: Buchholzia appendiculata (assembly GCA_034694885.1). Taxonomy (NCBI): domain Eukaryota; kingdom Metazoa; phylum Annelida; class Clitellata; order Enchytraeida; family Enchytraeidae; genus Buchholzia; species Buchholzia appendiculata. The sequence goes on along the minus strand of JAQFYQ010000738.1, from coordinate 12,225 downwards.
GAAACTAGTGCGATTTGTGCAGGAGACCGGATTCATGTCTCTCTTGCAGGACGAACGGTTCCATTTTCTTGAAGAGAAAATTTCCCAGGAGGAGAGAGAGGAGAAATTATTGAACTTGATTCATGAATCGTCGGAAATCGGTAGTACAAATTTCGTCAACAGTGCGTTCGAGGACTATATCAAAGATTGGTCAAAAAATCAGAATGAAATTTTATTGAAAGAAAATTCGTACATAGACGATGAAGTAGCAGAGATGCGTCGTTTAGAGAATGTCGCCGATGCTGACGGTCAAAGTGTCATAAATAAGATAATTGACGACATTCGCAAACATTTTGAACCTCTACGTGATAAATTGATATATGTCCAATACGCGGGATCCGATCCAGTTGCAGGTACTGTCGCCAGTAGGGCAAGCAACAAATTTAATAGGCGACAAAAAAAAGATTGGTTTGATGACTTAATAACGTTTTTAACTTCTTTCTTGACAAATGAAATAACTGAAGAACAGCTAAAATCTCGCATAGCATCAGAAGACCTAGAAAGTGACACTGACAAAATATTGCCACGCATTAGATCATGGGCGACGTATTTTCGAAGGCGTTATACTTTTGATCCTCAGATGAGCGAATTTCGTCTGTCAAAACATGTTGCACTTTCAGAAATAGATCGCTTGATAAAGTTCATGTATGCAGTTGTATTGAACAGAGAAGACTATATAAACGAGCACACCAGTATGGTAGACAAGCTGATTCATACGGCTGCATCCGATGAGAATATGTCATTTCGACGCTTGGAATACTTACCGTATGTATCCTTTGGACAACTTCCTCTTCCGACTCCAGGACAACGTCGAAAGGTCCGATTCTCCTTTGTACTGTCACAGAAAGAAACGCAGGATGTGGCCGAAAGTGTAATAAAAGAATTAGAATCGTTGTTTGCATCAAGCGAGAATGAATATTCCGAACAAATATTTGCCTTCTCGGAGGTCAGTGTTAAGAAAATATTTGGATGGTTATCCGCACCCAGTGATTTCGCCGGTGCTGTTATCCGTGCTGTCACCGGTGTTGACCACTCGCGGAAGTGTAAATTTGAAAATTCGACTTCTGGCTATAAAATTCCACATATAGAAGTGGATTCCGCTGAAAATTTGCCTAATCTTATTGGAAGAAATATCTCTCGTCTGTCTTCGCTAAACATCAGAGCAGTTCTGGTTGGATCTTATGGTTTGGGCGGGTTCAGGCACGCCATGAATCCAATGTATAACCGTATATACAGTAATGAATCAGTGGAAGGTTTCATTACAACGGGAGACTTTGGATCACTAATGAGAGGCGGAGAACGTTACTACTACCCACGAGGCTGGAGACGTTACGCCATCGATGTCGGTATGAACGGTGCGGATTTTGAGAGAGCGTATGGAGACTGGCCAGTGGCATACCACGGAACCGCTGGCTATTTGTCAACTGCTATACTTCTGAATGGGTTGAAAGCCAGTGGAGAAGGGTAGTACATCAAGCGTGGTGAAGGAGGTGTGTATCTTAGTCCCAGCATAGAATACAGCGGTCATCCCAGATACGCTCAAGTCTGGAAGGTAAAGAACAAGTACGTACAAATGGTTCTACAAGTCAGAGTGAAGAACGCGCTGATGTTTAACAGGCAACCTGGAACTCTTCCAGGTTCTCGTAAAGTAGACCCTCCCATGGATACGGATTTGAAAGACAATAATACCCTTGAGTGGATCGTTAAGTGCCCTCCGGGACTCTTCCTGGACGCAGTCGGTGGAATTGTGGTATATGGAATTTAAATTATGCTTCGCGTCACAAGTGAGCACCCAAGTCTTCTGCCTCAGTGTGACTGGTGGAAACAAACCAGATATAATGATTGGGACATTTTCTAGGTCTCACAATGATTGAAGAGGTTCATTTGGTGTAATCAATGCGTATATTTATCAATTTTTAGTTTCTCACTATTTCTAATTTAAGGACTGTAATTAAATACAGGTTTAATTTACAACGAAGTAACTTGAAGAAACATAGTTAATCAAGTTATCCAGTTACCAATTTTTAATTTTGTATCGGACCAGGTGAGTGTTTCCCACTATAAGAAATGCAAATGTGGTGTGATTGACTGAATGACTGACTGACTGACTGACTGACTGGCTGGCTGGCTGGCTGGCTGGCTGGCTGGCTGGCTGGCTGACAGGCGGACCTGGTTCCGGTCAGGGACACAGAGGCAGTCCGTTGTTCACCCTCACGATCTAATATTGCCTGGCACGATTAATGTACGATTTAATGCTGTTAAGTTTGATCATCGCTATTATTGTTTCTCGATTCGTAGAAATAATAAGCTTTTCAGCGTGTGATCTTTGCATTTACGAATTTCGATGTTTTGCCATGTGCGATATTTTCAATAATAAATAATACACACTAAGTTAATCCTAATAATAGCATTTATTTCCTAGTTTGTTTAATTTGGAAACATCAAACGCTTAATAATAACAGAAAAAGTAAATGTGCCTGATGTATATTTTAATTAAGACATTTTCCCATATAACTGGATTTGTTCAAAGAGTGCACAATGACTGATTTGCTGGGCGACTAATAACAGTAGGTTACTGTAGGCCAGCTTCAGTTAATTTGACTATATGGGACCAAAAGTCTGCGCTGACCAATCGCCACAAGAAATTTGTACATCACAATCATTGAATGCAGAACTTGCAGCGACCTTGAGAGTTTGCTCCCTTCAAGGCCTGCATGCAATGCCTGCGAAACACAAACAAATTGTACTTTGCCACCAAACAAATTTACCGCATAAATTTACGGTTAGCTCTCCAGGAATTACATTATGGGTCCACCTGCTAATGCGCTGAGCAACATGATGATATTTCCAATAAAAACGAAGTTTTCATCATCATAAGACAAATTTAAACTCAGATTATAGTAAAAAAAAATACTACAATTAATCTAAATGAAAAAATTACATGAATCTTGTTATAGAAAGATAAATATAATCAACATACAACATTGCAAATATACGATTATCTATTGTTCAATCCTTTTGTATTATAATATGATATTGAATTCACCCATTTGGCACATTGTCGTTTTATTTACCCTTGGATGAGAAAGTTTATCTCAGATGGGAAATCACGCAGAATTCTCGTTGTCTTTTAGGAAGAACGAATAAAAGAATAATAAAATCTGCAGAAGAGCGCAGCAGTGGATAATACAATAGAACGTTGGTTCGAGATAGTTGAGAACGAAGAGGGTCAGCGAGCGGCGCGGGCTGCAGTGCCGGTGTCACCGGTGACACCGTCCGGTGTACACCCGTGACACCGGTCACAAATGAGGGGCGAATTATGGAGAACTTTCACTCGTGCGTGAACAAGTTATTCCCTTGACATTCATCGCTCGTACGAAATACACCCCTTTCTCTAAACCGTGAAACTAAAGCTAGTTCTCGCTGCAGAAAAATTCAACAAATTCTAATTTAGCATAACATTTTGATTATTTATTTAACACGCGCTTGTAAAACATCACGCTGATAGAAAAGATATACCAGAATTTTTTAAATAAAAGTCACAATTTCTAACAATTAGCTTTTTATAATAGTTATTAGGCTCAGTGAAACATTTGCTTTCCAAAGAAACGACAAACTTTTTATAAGAATATTATAAACGCAAGTAACATCATTCTCCATATCAGTATATTCAATTAATTTGTTTAAGATGAATATATTTATATTAATTGAAATTAGTATATTATTGCTTTATTGTTATAGATGCTCGTATGAATTGTGTACCGCATGGACGATGCCATGTTTTCTAACATTTGAATCTGTAGTTGTTTCAGTAACTCGTTATGCTTAATATGGTCAATTTTTTATATATCGAAATTACAACTTTATATTATTGGAATTATGATTAAAAATGTAACACTAGATAATAATATAAAGTGTATTACTAATGAGGCCAGAATCAAAGAGACTTTATGAATCATGTAGGCCTAAGTTCAACAGGGAAGACGATGGAAAGACGATTTCACGGCTGAATTGCACAAGCTTGTCGTGAAAGTTTGTTTTGACCCGTCAAACAGAGACTTTATAAATGCCTCTCGGCTACGCTAAATGACAAATCAACAAAGCGTGCGGTTGGGCGCCACTGACCACACACTCCCCCAGCAGCTTGGCGATGTGTGTACACGCCACAAACACAGGTCAGTATGCAGAAATGACTGAACTGTTCTGAACACGAGGATCAGTCAAGCGGCAAATTGTCAACATTAATCGCGCTTGACCAAACCGCAACCAAAGGAACAAACAATTTGCGCGGCTAACAACGAGTTTAAAAATTCTGCGCCACAAAGGAACCTAAACTTAACTTAGTATATTGAGCCTCATGTACAAAAGTTTACACCTCTTATTCTCTTTCAGGGTGACAGACGGTGGAATTATAATTACAGACTTCTGATCAGCACACAGATTACAATCTGAACAGAAATCACACAGCAGAGCGGTTGGCAATATCAAAGAGTATACAACTGCTGTGAATTTTTTGCAGTCAAATAAACAATGCATTTACATTAGCATTGCAAGCAATGATAGACGGATAAGCAGAGTAACTAGCTCACATCGACAGACACTGTAAGCATCAAACAAAACGTAAGAAACAAGGAACCGAAGCAAGGCGTACAACTACCAGCATCAATATCGATGCAGTGTACTTTACGGTGGGGCGGTCTATGTCCATGCGGTGGGCGGTCCCTTCCATGCGGAGGGCGGTCCCAGTATACAAAAATCCTTTGCGACATCAGCTATGCAAAGCATGAAATTCTCTTCCATTGTCTCTAGATCAAATCAGCTTGACTCCACTGGAAGGAAGGAGGGGAGGAAGGAAGAGGGGGTAAGGGAGTGGAGGCAGAGCAGGGTTTATACAGAGGAAGAGAGCAGGATATTAATTATTCAATCTGCTCGTTCTGACGCACAGCAGGACACCGATACTCTTTCCCATCCACTAAAACTCACCGTGTAACAATACAAAGCACTTTGAGGATTTAATTTCATCATAAAACATTTGTAGCACAGGCTGTATACAAACATGGGACATTTAAAATAATTGCAAAGTATTACATGTGCACGTTGCCATGAGCAAAAGATAGCGTTATTTTCACACGTTAGGTTGCGGATAAAACTTGCACAAGAAAACCTGTTTGGATCAATGTAACGATAAATGTTGACTTACAAATGCGCAGCACCTTGACATAGAGTGAGGTCTAACCTGCGGTTTAAAAAAAATTATAAATCAACCTCAATATTTCTGATTTGACAAGAAAAAGATCTTCATGAGGGTTTTAATCCACCGAAAAGCTTTAAATGGCAATGTTCAAATCAACTTTTCAAATATTACGAATATACCATCAAATACAGTACAAATACGGTATTAAACAAAATAAAGATGAGTATGCTGGAGTACTTGAATTAGTGAGTAAATTAGTTTTCTTTAAACTAGTGAGTAAGCTTATGCGGCACATGAGCGTATATTTGTCCAATAGAAAGACTATGGGAACTTTTCTAACCAAGACTTTTCTCACTGCCAACCAGTCGGCATACCAAGCGACGACAGACGAAAGACAGAGGAGCTTCGACCCAACAGCAATTCAACGACCAATCAGGGACGATTACTCATGACCTTTCTGAATCCATGCAGCTCTTGATGCTGATGAAGATTTATTTCCAAATATCACTGAGTGTCATCTCAATCAATTCAGCTTGTGAGAGAGTGGAAAACAGATCTACACTCTGGGTAATAGTAATAGAGGAATAAATCACGCGACACGTCAGCATGTTAGATTGAGATTATCTCATGTCAATATAACTAATAGTTATTGGAGATTCCGATCCCTGGGGGTCTTTTCTCGCTGGTGTAAAGTCAGTCATGATATCACGGTTACATGTACCGAGTAAACGTAATCATTAGTCTTTGGGTTGCTGTGGTCTACAGAAGTACAGCCTACTACAGTATTAGCCGTGTTGAGCACAGGGAAAGTTTGTCTTCAGTTCACGGGATTCAACATCCAAGTTTTTGTTTCAGTGTATTGGGCACAACCTCAACAAAATTTCCAATTTTCCATATCCTTTCAGATGAATGAACATTTTCAGAAGCTATTACATGTGATATAAAAAATAGGCTTACAATACATTGTATATTTTGGTTGTAACTCCTAGCCACTGATCCGTCGTCGATTTTCGGTTAAAATTTATTAATATTTTACATATTTGATATTTTCCGATCAATGGTACAGAGTGGACATATAGCCAAACGAATTTGGCTCAGTGTATGTACATACCACAATATTCAATGAATTTCTGAATTCTCTGGATAATCACGCTACCAAATAGCTGTTCGAAATCATGAAATGGAGAGACGCTGACCTGCGGTGTAATCATTTATTGCAGCAGACCTGGGGAAAAGGATATTGGACAAGAGGTGCGAATTAAAATAAAGAAAAACGAAAGAAAATGGCATCCAAAATATAGGAACATTACACCATAGCCATGCCATTCAGTTACCATACGTGTGCAAAAGACCCTCGCATCTCCCAACACCCGAAACGTGTTTGAAACAAACTCATGAGAAATACATATTACTATCTATTATTTATTGTAGACAAATATCTTGTTCGTATAGAAAATGAAACGTCCTCACTTAATTCAGCCCAGACAGAAGATTCAGTCGTTCTTGGAGACATTCAATCTCATCTTTCACCATCCCCTCCCCTTCTCCCCCTTTAGCCCCAGTTCTCCCTAGAGAGAAAATTCTTCCCAGCCGCTACGGATTGTGTTGCATCTCTCCTCGATGCCATTAAAAAGAACAACAAGGTCCGGGCATTGTGCCCGTAAATCCTTCCCCACAGCCTTGGATTAATTATAATTTCACTGCCACCGCTGCGGCCGTGTGAGCGTGTCTAATAGAGTCAGAGATCAAGTCCCATGTCTGACCTTGTCTAGAGTTGATCCACGCATGCGCTGATGTACTCTGATCGTCCTATGGGCGGCTATTAACGGTAATATTCTAATGCTTGTCAGACTTTGTCTCGGCTGTCTTTTGTTACCCTGCTCCCCCGTCGCTCTCCATCACCCCACCCATCTGTTCTCACTCCCTTCCCCCTGTCTGTTATCTCTGGCTGCTGGATCCCCCCTCTGTGTCCCAGGGACTGGCGTCCCAGCTACTGTCAGTCCTTGGTTCGGTTGTTGTCACTCATTCAAGGAAGTTTGCTTGTCCACCCACCCGACAGAGAGACAACACAGGGGAGACGCGAAACAAAACACGCATGCAGAACGTTGACATGGACTCGGCTAGGGTGGTCCACACAATGAACGATGGCAGCTAGGGCCTTTTGGCAGGCACTATTTGAATTTGGTGGCAGACAAATTTAATCAGATATATAGAAAACCCTGGCCGTAGCGAGGCATCTTCTTTTCGGGTTCAATCCCCCCCCCACCGAAATTTGTTTCTTAAATTTTATGTTTTGTGAAAAAATTGAGAAAGGTGGTCAATTTTATTTGAAACCTTCCAGAATGAAATCCTGGCTGCGGCCCTGTAGTAAAGTACACATATATGGCACGCAGTTCGGATCACATAGAGATAGAACTTCATAGAAGGCAAAGAAAAGGGCATTGCATTAACCGGGGCGCGCAATAGGCGCATATTATATGGGCTGCAGATGGAGCGGTTCAATCGAGTCGCTTCATTCGTGATACGCAAATAGCTTAACAAGAATCTGTAATAATTGTGCAGAAAATACATACAATGTATCCTACAAATTTCGAAAAACTATCAGCTAACATTTATTGCACCCAATAACAGCTGATGCAAAGTTTTGGTGATTGTCTTGGATTCTCTGCAGAGCGCTGTTCTGCTCTAAAATGATGAGAAGATTTTAATCTTAATTTCTTCATATAAGTGTGAAATCGTCCAAACATAAACGCAAGGTGATATGATCAGAGAACCTGAGAATATACATCCTTCATCACATTCAAATCAAAACGCCTGCAGCCTTGGTGTTGAAATTAGCAACTATTTGTAAAATTCTTTCATGGAACAGAATAGGCTACACTCAATGCTCAACGGTTTCACCTGCAGCAAGGGGAACACACTCGCTTACGTGACAACAACAACTTGATCACTGCCCTCGCACTTGGCAGACAGAGCAGCAGTCCTGGCACAGATATACGATCACATACGAACGTAAAAGTTTAATACGTGTCTATTATACTCGTAAACTACGCAATTAATGCGTTGAATTAGTTAATCTCCAGCACATAAGAATGCTCAATGATTTTGCTCTTTGGAGGGCTGTTTCACTATGGTCCAAATCAACCTGTTCGGTAGAAGTCCGTAAGGTAATTGGTCGTCCATCACAAAGATTATTAACCGAAAATCAAATCATTACTATTAATTCAGTAATCGTCAAGGATGTGGCAGAAATAAAGCAGCCACAGAATTGCCTCCAGTGCATGCGGGTTTGTAAGATCGAGCTTGGCTGGAGAAGGACAGAAGATGAAACAGTAATCTCAGAATCCAACCAAAGAGACGTATGAATACCAATGATTCCTCTGCTTCTCATCTCCTCTTCTTGCTGCTCTTCCTCCTCCTTCTCCTCCTCCTCTTCCTCCCCTTCTCTTCTCCTCCGCCTCCCCACAGACGAGACATTCAAAGCAGGGAGCTGATTGGGGATATTTAATACAATAGCGCTGATGAACCAAGCGTAACGCAATATCAATATTCAGTCAATACTAAAGTCAGGTCAGATATTCAAACGAAAAGCACAACTTCAATGCAATGAAAGTAAAGACTCAATTCAGTATTGCTTAAAGTATTATTCATATATCGATGCAAATTGCCTAAGTTAAATTAAGAATGAACATTTAAAAGAAGTTAAACTCTAAAAACATGCAATAGAGCAAAAAATGGCGCAAACTTCATTAGGGTCTAATGCATGAAAACGTGGAAAGAAGCTAAAAAAGTCTATTTCTGGAGAACTTATTACAATAATATTGGTAAGCTATTAAGAAATGCGTCATGATTTATATCTTCGAATCAAAACTGACTTGACCTGACATGATAATATTCTTATTGATATTCGAGAAATAGCGAGAATACGAAGCAGAAATTTCCGCCTTGAACTGAATATAATCCTCTTCCTCAAAATCTGTATAAGAACAAGATTAGAGCTGTTGTGGAGATTATCTAATCACCTTAAAGTTTTATCAGTCGATTTGCACGACCTTGTTAAGTTGCACAAAGTGATAAGCAAATAATCATTTAAATAATCTCTCTCTTCTGTAATTCAGTTTACTAGATCATGACTATAAGATTAGAGTTTACAACAATTTCCTTGAATTAGCATTCATTCATATGCGCCACCGGAACGTTTTAAAAAGTGGCACGTCAAAATTCGTTATGATTAAAAATCATATAAAATTATTATTCGTGATTAAAAAGTGGCACGGCAAATGCCGTGTCTGCAGTATAGATTCCGGTGGCGCCCATGCATTTAGTAACGGTCATTATAATGTAAACTCACGGGATACATTATATGGATAATCACCGAGTGTGTAATCCATATTCACTTCATCATAAAAATGCAACACTAAGACGAAAGCAGCAGAAGAAAACACCTCACAACACGGCCAAACTTATGTGCATGAGTAAACAGCAACAATAAGCTATTCTGTATATCTATAGTAATTGGAAATTGAGCAATATTCTTACGCTAAGCAGTTTCGAAACTTGAATAATTTTGACTGTAACCTATCAGTATCTTGATCAATTCTTAACTTAAACAGTTAGGGTATTAATAATGCGAAAAATTAAACAACATTAAGACGGACCTCTAGCCAGAATTTCATTTTGGAGCGGTTTAAACTGTATATAGAAATAGTACATTGATACATATTAACCAGTTCGAATTTCGATCGTTCAGCGGTGTAGTAGTTTTCACAAACGCCGAATTAATACGCGTGTTAATCCGTCTGTACGAAGAGCAAATCTTTTATAACCAAAAATAGACACTGAAATGTGAAAAACATCGTCCTGTCCAACAAGTTAAATATAATACTTGCACATGAGAATGACAAACTCTGCCGACCACAAATCCTGGCGATGGGCACTTGTCTTCGGTATTACAATGCTTGAATTCTAACACAGATCCATTGAAGTCTACCACCAATCCAATAGGACAGATGAGCACGGGTGGGTGGCCAAAGTTCCTCCTCATACAGGCGATGGCGTTTAATGAATTTGCCCATCAGATGTGCTACCGAACACAATTCAGCCACAACGTGGAGTCGAACTCTCAACCTTCATAATGTGAGACGGGAACGCTATCGACCTATCAGGTAACATCTTTTTAATACTCATAGATTAATAAAGTAGATTGTATTACCCAGCAGCCGTTTAGTTTCCGTTTCGTTCATGAAGAGATTGAGTCTCGCCTCTGTTCTGTATCCACACAGCAGGCAACCCAGCAGGGGTAGAATGAAGAACAGACGGGTTAGTACAAACTCTGAACGGTTATATTCCATCAGTCTTCTTGCAGTGTAATCCAGCGTACGGTAGTATAAAGTTACATCGACATAATATATCGTCTCAACTAAGCCTACATACATGGGCAACGTGTAAACATTTTAATTAACTGAAAAAGTCGCTTATATTTTACAATGCTGAATATGTGGTTCTATTCTTACTAAAGGTACAAATAAAGGCGGAGATTCATGCAAGCAAGGGCGGAGCTTCATACAGGGCGGAGCTCAGTGGTTGTCAGAGGTGACATTCACTACATCAATCGAAAGACCGAACTGTCTGACCACTATGATTGCCGTTCCATAGTTATATTCCAAACAAATTCATCAAATACCGAAAGAATTTCATTTATATGCAACGTTGAACTTGTTACAGCAAGCGGAGATCAATATCGATACATTCTATTCTGTTGGAAACACATTCACTGAACTGTACCGATTTGTTTTCTGTATAGAGCTATTGTCATTTGCGACAATTTCTCTAGCTCTTTTGAATTCAAATGATATGCAACTCTGCTACTTAAATTATTCACGGACAAAGAAACGTGTGCCTGTTAAATATATTCATTAATGTTGTCAAGCTGTCAGTTCTGCGTTTTGTTATATCGGTAATGCAAATTAAGCTTCAGCCACTATAGACTTTGACTTCATTGATTGCATCACCGATTGGTCCGCTACAATTCTAAAATAACGATCAAGACAATAGTGTTGAATACTTTTTCAAAATCTATTATTCTAAATGAACATCCACATTTAGTTGAAAATATTACTATAGAGACAACATTCAGTATACTTAGTCGTATAGTATGGTCACAACACTATAGGAGTGTAGGATTCATACAATACTTGCACGTGCAATACTTACTACGTACATATTTAATACTCGCTACTTAGTGCAATTCTGCCTGAGTTCAACTAAGTCTACAACTTAATTCTTAAATAAACTGAACAACCGGCTTTCACGCTGCGTGACTACTACGAAGTCTATTGACGCCTATTTGTTCGATACGACGTGTCTTCCGGCTGACATGCACACTACAGAGTTACACACACACGCACATACACACATACAAGCACACACAGACAAAACTAAACTGAGAAACGTAACGACCGTACACAGTGAATAACCCTATCGGACAGTTCGTACTTCGTAGAACGGAGGCTAGTGCTTAGTGCTACACTGAGTAAAAACTGAAAAGTGCTTGTTGTCAAGTTGAGCAGCGGTAACTAAAGTGGCACGTAAACGCGACAGGTTTCATACAACTGCGAGCGGTTTACCGCGCACACGCTATTGGTTGGTGCAACAATCGGTCGACGCATGGAATTAAGCTGTCAAGCCAGCTCTTGACTGTGTTTCGCTTTCAGTGAAATGAATACGAGTGACTGCTCGGAGTGACTGTACGGGCTAAGTCAGTGCGCTGCCTGCGGTGTGGCGCAGTACATTGAAGCGGAACCATAGATGATGAATTCAAATTATGTATTTGATTGAAAAATTGAGCAAAACAATTGGATTTTTTTTCAATAAATTAGAAACTTTATCTGTTGTGGGCAAAATTTTATTGTAGTGAAGTGCTTGGTGTTCCAAGCACGAGTAAATAAGACTCAGGAACTATGGCGTACCACTGATGAGAGAGCAACTCGTTC
>JAQFYQ010000737.1:0-15546 GCA_034694885.1 Buchholzia appendiculata | reverse complement strand
ATAATATAAGCTATGTGATAAATCATGGAATTCAGCAAACTGATGAGATGAAAAAGACATTCATTGAGTCTTCATAGAATAATGTACGTTGCTAACTCTTTTACACAAAGGTACAAACATGTACGCACAGGTACACAGGTACAGAGGTACACAGATGTCCATTTCAAAACACAGGAGGACAAATCGTTGTCTAGACAACCGTATCCTAGACAACCGTATCATTTCCGATCGTAACGCAGACAAATGTGTACGTGGAACTTTTAAGGAAACGACAAATCGTATGTGACTGGGTGTTTGAGTGCACGCTTTGAGTTTTATCTATTTTCCCATTGTGATTCAACAGACACATCATCGGCGAGATGTAAATTGTGATCAGTAGCCGAAACACTACAATCCCTAAGTTGAGTTACATCACTCCATCACTCACTCATATACTGAACGGTGATCAGAACGATGACGTCACGATTCCACAGAGTTATATCACTCACTTACTTAGTGACATTCTCAGCGTCGACGTCATGGTCTTTGTGTCATAGGACGTTGACACTTCGATAAAGGAATATGATTATTTGGGTTTGAATGTATTTTGTCGTCTACGGTCTATTTCTACTTATATATAGTCCGTAAGAAAGGGATTTTGTTGTTCGTTTCATTAAGGTTTCATGTTATTGGTTAACCTGAGACTCGTAAATTGCCATCAACAGCGTCTAATAACGAATTAGTGAGAAGAATCTAACACTATACAATCGTGTTTTTCATACTGTTTTTCTTAATAAATCCTATTCTATTCCCTTTACTATTGCTGAAAACGCAGAGTTAAATAATCAGCAGTACAAAATACGTTCAGGAAAGAAACGTTCAAGTTATTATCCTTTGTATTTATTTGCATTTTTTATTTTCCAAAAGTTCATATGGCAAATAATCATCTACAAACTTGATTGAACGAATGTATGACATTAGGAAATATCTTCATAATTGTAATTTAGTGATTCCTTAGATAATTAACTAGTAATTCACCCATTTTATTTTGATACATAGGACGATGATACTTCGATAAAGGATAGTATAGCCTCTGTTATTTTAATATAACTTATAAATTGACTTAAATATGTATATTTACTGCTGTGACTTTAAATTTTGGCTGTCGAAATCATTTATAATGTTATTGCAGTAATCGCATTTTGAAAATAAATATTTATTATATAGTTTAATTAATTTAAATTAATTCTTTATATATTTCATATTACCGCATTCATATTTTTGTTGATTAAATATATCCTATATGTCATTTAACTAGACAGTATCCCGATGACCTACTAAGCATAAGAAACACTGTTTTTGTGTGTGCTGTTGTTTAGCAACTTGCAAAGTTTTTCACGTTTTATGGTTCAGCAATAACGTCTCTGTGATTTTTCACCGGATCTCGAAAAGCACTGTCATTCGGCCGAACATCAATCAAGCCGTGTCTTTTGCTCTGCATACAGATTGGGTGGGACAGGAAAAGCAATTGTAGAATCCAGAAGTAAATAATCAGAATTAGCGCCAATTGAGATGCGAGCATGGAACTGATTTCAATGATTCATCATCATCATCATCATCATCATCATCATTAGTGGTCTACTTTCCGGTAGGTCCTTGACATCCAGCTCCTCCACCCATCTCCATTATTCTTCTACTCTTCTTTCATGTTTTCATAAGATTTTTCTTTCAACTCATATATTGCATGTCTAGTGTTGGCCGAGCTAGGTATTCTGATCTTTCTTCCCAGAAACCCGTCTTGCACTACACCCCTCCCCCCAAAGCCTCTCCCCCTAAACTAATACATACCCAATTCAATTCCTCTTCCTCTTATCTATTAGAATTATCGACAGGATATAGCCTTATATTAATGAGCATCACATAAGCAATTTATATTATGATGTTGAAATTAATATCATTACATCGTAGAGGGTGTCGCAATATATTGTTGCATTTGTGCTGTTATATTTTATGGCACTTTATGTTTCAATAATTTTGTCGTATTTCTGACTACATATTACTATTTCGCTAGATTTTTATGAGGTTATCGGATGGTTTTGTCAACATGTATTCAAGAATGGCTTGAACGTATTTTCAAGGATCAATGCTTCGCTACAAAAATTATAGCGAAGCAAAATCTCTACCTTAATTACTATAAATATTTTGTATGCGTCATTTGAAGTTCAATTTTTCCGCACGCTTTTCAAAAGTAGATCTACATTGTAATACATGGCAATATAATGGTTCCATTCAATTAAAATACAATTCAATTAATGATTGAATAAATTAAATGATCAATGTTAGATGCCAATCAATAAGCTTAAATATGACACGTGTGTAGTACTACTCCTAATCTAAAAAGTATAAACACCTAATAATTTTTTGTTTTGTTTAAAGGATAAAATACATTTTCCAAACTGTACAATGCGATTGAATGTTTATGTCCGATCACTCTAAACAACCATGTTGACTAGTTCTTCAATTAACAACAACATGTTTTTGCCCCGACAACACCAGTGTCACCGGCATCATCTACAGAACTTTTTCTCTCGCTTTACGCCAGCAGCCTGCAGACGGTATTGATTCGGTAATTCCCAATAAACGCAATGTCGGAATAAATTCAGCTTCGGTCACCGTTTCCTTGAGCATTTATTAGAGGAAGCTATTATTCGCGACGGTCGTCGTAAATAATTCCGCGCAATACGTCGGGCGCTATCAACATAGACCGGAGATTTATATCAAAAGATGCCCGTTGCGCCCTGGCCGACGCTTGATTTTGATCGACACCGATGTCGGTCCGCCAGGTTTCGAGTAGCGCGAGCAGAAGCTAATCGATTCACACACGATGCAAGAATGATATATCGTCGTTCCAGCAATAAATAAAAAACTTTCGATCTTACAGTCTACCGTACACATCAATACACCCATCTCAGACCATAAAGATTTATTTCTTATTCACATTTGTATATAAAATCTAAATTAGCATCATTGAATTTGCTTGCACTTTCCTATAGCTGATTATAGATTATTCATTGTGCAGAATTAATCAAAGACAAGTTACAAGGCTTTAGTGATATTATCTCATACAGCGGATGTCATTCAAATTTTCATTCTGCTCTATAAGAGCAATTGGTTTTTCGCATAAGGTAAATGTTAAAATAGACGACGCAACAACTTCACGGTTTCGTGAAACGCTTGCAAATACTGCGAGCTTTGAAGGTTCAAAATACACCGTGCAAAATCTTGTTAAAGCTGTCAAATTTATATGGTTATTAACATGCGCGTGTCAAGTTATAAGCCAATCAACAACTTCGTGCAAAATTTTTCTGGGTCAGAATGTTGCAAACCATATTTTATGCTAATGAGGCTTGCAACATTTGGCCGGTGTGCTCAAATGTGAAAGTTTTTTCCGCGGTGTATTTTGAACGCTCGCAATATTGCAAACGTTTCACGAAACCGTGAAACTGTTGCGTCGTCTATTTTAGCCTTAACAAGTGTTTGACAAGTGTTTGTTTTTGAATTGGATTAATTGAAATGTTCTCATTGGGCATCTTAATACAGTATACTGTATATACTATATTGTATGATTGTTTTTATGAAAATAATCATCTTGAAAAGAAGAGGAGAAGTTAATATAAGAGCAACTCTTATATTAACTATTAATTAATTTCACACCTAAAAGTACGTCCCACACAAATATACGTCCCACTCATGCGCGCAATTATAACAGAGTTATTTGAGGTTTACTACATATCAATTTTATCAATTTAATTTTATCTTCGAACGAAATCTTCAATTACACAAAAGCGGAAGTTTTTTGTTCCGGTCTCCAGTTTACGAGCTCAATCAAGCAAAGCTCAAAAAGACTTTCCTACTAACGAATGCAAAGTCTAGAACGGCAAGAACCGGTATTTGCCGTGAACCATTTCTAGAGCCTACCATCCGAGCTAACGATCAAGAGTTACACACGAAGCCGTTCAATTCAAGCCCGTACGCAGCAACTCGAAACATTGACGACTGTGGCTCAAAGATTTGTTTCTTCTGAGAAAAAAGCCTCATCCAGTTTAATTAGTCATTACGCTTGAATCCAATTTCGGTCCTCTCTATCTGTGTTCAGCCTGACGCACCGTGGCGTCCTCTAGTCTCGGTCGTTCACATCCTTCGTGTGTGTGTGCGGTGAGAAATAGATTGATTAGCGAGCACCTTCCTAGAATGACAGACTTTTTAGAAGAGAAAAGTCGGAAACTCGGTGGACTGGCATTGTGTCAACAAAGCTGGCTGGCTCTAGTTCCAACACAAGCTGGCTGTTTCTGGTTCCAACACTAGCTGGTTGCGTTGCAGCTCTGTGAAACAACTGACGTTAGTGGTCTAGGCAGTGATGCATGTAACGAATTCTGTCACGAGAAATTGGCTGAATTTAAAGTAGAGCAACTACGTGTCGTCTTTCTGTTTACTCCATGGAATGTTTTCTTTCACGATTTGTCGCTATTTACTATGACATTTTCTGTTTCTGTATTTTTTACATCAATTATTATTTAGTAATTTACTGTTCGAACGCAAAAGATTTCGCAATTCATTTGAAGATAACGTGGATGCAATTCAATTAGAGTAATTAAGTGTCGCTTTCATTTTACTTATGGAAATGCTTCTTTTGATATTTATCGTCATTTGTTCTATTCTATCGTTGTGAATGATAAAATAGTATTATCGTATTGTTTACACTTTTTCTTTATAGTAGAATATAAACAAAATAAAAGATTTTCGATTTCGTTGTAATCAACTCATAATTTGAAAGGCTCTTATAAACCTTTACGTTTTCATATACAGGTCGTTGAATTTGAATGTATTAGCCCATAAAATTTATTCAAATAGAAATATTTAGGACATGCTGCCTAAATTCAGCTACAGTTTTAAGTCGATTATCCAAATACTGGCTATTTTCGCTCGCATCTGTACCATGTGTATCGATATTATCTCCGTAATTTGTCCGCACTGTCCTGAACTCTAGCTCAATTGAGACATCTGGTTCTCGATAGCGTGCGACTATAAGCAGCCGTTATTGGCTAAAAACTGCAGGCTTGCCAATGGATCATGTTTATGTGATACATTTATCTATGGTCAGGGATATATGTATTCATAATTTACGTTAATGTCACGGGAAGTGTATATAAATATCGATTAAAAGAATGGTATACTGTAATTTTTCTTAATCGATTTGCTATTGTAATAATTTTTAAATTTATTAGCCCACATGCCTGTGTCTGTAGATGTTATTGCAGCTAGTGATTAACAACGGAAACATAAAAACAATAGACGCACGGATGATCGATACAAGCGTGGAACAGCTGTTAACGAACTGCAGATATGTTACATTTATGACAAAGGCATCTCGAAGCAAACAATATAAATACAAAAACACTGGGTAACATGACGTTTTCTTATTAAGAACTTGATTTCGCCGAAAAGCTGACTCATAGACAGAAATAACGTTAAAAATAGCAGAAAGAAATTTTTGGTGAAACTAGGCCCCATAAGATGTTAGCCCTCATACTGAACAGATATTGAGAAAACCAATCAGCTAGTGAACTGTAACGCACGATTATGCTTTGTCAGTATCCATAAAATAATGCATTTGAAAAAAGTATTGCCCTAAGCTTAGCATAAGGTTCAAAATACAGACAGTTGTTGGATAAATAAAAAAATTCTAACTTATCTATTCTGGTCGACAAATAGGTCTTAAACGGAAGGGTGACTTCAAGATAATTGCCATAAGTACGATAAAATACAAACGCTAACCAATAAGATCAAAACCAAACAGCCGATGTATAAAGCAGATTGTAATATTTTGCAAAGCTAATAAACCGGAAAACCTATTATCAATATTCTGATTGGTGTAGTCTAATGGACTACACCAAATCTCGGCTCTACGGAGTTATTAAAACACCCCACATTGAATTTGTCGTTTACGTTGCAAAATTTTATTTGTTACTTTTACGCAGTTGACTTTTCTAAGCTTGACTTTTATATTGCAAAGACCTCCCTTAAGTGTATCTTGACTTTTTCGTTTCACTGAACGGTTTCGACAAGAGACTATGCATTAAATATTTGTCCACCGCTTCAAAAATAACTGGTAAATTAGCTATAAAGCGTAAATCGAAATAACACTCAATGCCTTTATTATATTAGGTATAAAAAGACGACCGCCGCGTTGCACTTGTGATATCGCTGTAAACCAGGACTAAAAACACAATTTAGCAAGCACACGATGACGATGAAGCAGCAATGGATGTGATTTAACTCGATTTAAGAGCAGGATGGCCAATTGACTGAAGTACAGTAGAAGTAGACGTTAACTGAAGATCATCGCAGTAATTACTCGAGACCAATAAATTTGTGATACGAGTTTATATCATTTATGGGGTTGGAATCATATCAGACAAATTTGTAAGGCTTTCAGGAAAAATTGAATAGAATTGCCTTAGATTGTAGTCAATTTATTCCTGGATCAAACTCAATAGAAAGATACAATTGTAACAATGATTTATGGTTAAATCTGCGGTAAACTGACATTTGGTATCAGACAATGACTGATTGGAAGACTCTAAATACGAGAAAAAAATCGGAAGATCCTATTAATTATTTTTTAGTAACGTAGCGCATTGTATTTCCTGTTTCGTGCATTCTGTAACTTCAGTGCTTTTTCGCCGTCATTCTGAAGTCAACGAAATCCTTGAAGAAAAATAGCCGAAATTTGCCGTTGACATTGAGTCCACCCAGCACTGGCACCCACCACGTACGCAGTAAAAGTGAATATCGAGAACGACGCCACTTCAGCGACCGTTAGCATACTGAGTTGCCCTCTCGGTTTCTCACTTGCTTACAAGGGTCACCCGTGTTCAAGTGACATCTACTCCATCACATGCAGTGGAAGAATTCACTGGAAAAGTTGGTTACAATCGCTTCGTTGTAATAGTTTTGCTCGCCTTTAGCTTGTCTTAGTTCGGGCGTAATATCACGCGACTACCGAGTGTGTGTACCGAAGTCAACTCCGTAAAAACATTCGCCCAATGATTATTATCTCTGTGAGGTTCGACACGGACTTAATGAATGAAGAAAGAAAAAATAATAATTGCAAATGACTAATGTATTGGAACAAATATTAATTATTCAGGTCATACTGCCGTTCATATGCAGAGTAAATCGAATATTTAAGAGAACCATTAAAATAAGTGAAACTAATTTGTCACAATATATAATGTATTGAAATACGGTATCTGTCAAAATTTAAACTGTGATCAAGATGAATAAAATAATAAATTGTTTAACGCGTTTAACTCTGCATTAACCAGTATTGTTGGTTTAATGCACAATAACAAGAAAGGTCAATTGCGATTGAACGGCTCTGAAATGATCCTCAGTCTAATGTGCAATCAGAGCTGCTCGACAGCTCCTCTGTGGTATACGTTCACATCTGTTGACTAATTTGAATCAACAATACAATAGATGCAATACTGAAAAGCAACTTGGTGCAGATTCAGTTCAAATAAAATATAAACAAGTAAAATATTCAGTACAATTTTCGTTTTTCGAAAATATATACTCGGTTTAGTTTCAAGAATCACTTCTCGTGGATTATATTATTGAACCAACGCGAATAACTTCCATATTTCAACAATGCTGACATCGATTCTGTGAACTCTTACTATTCTAAAATACAGTAGACACAATTACAAGAATGGCCTTGAATTCTCTGCATTCTACAACATACACACGAAACAATTACTTTCAAGCACATAATTGAGTAACTGCTTTCTAATGCCTATAGGCATGCCGACACCGGCTAAAGGCACACCACATTTTCTCGGTACGATCTTGCATTAAATACAGGCTGCGAAGTGTATGAAGCTACTAGCTGCTCTGCTCGTGATTCAGCTTCTCAACAACGCCGTTGCGAATCTTGAACTAGCAGCTGGAGGCTGTATTTTCATCAATTTCCCAGTAATTCTATTCGCTAACGATGTTGCTTGTGCGCCGTGTATGAGCAGAGAAATTGCAGAGTCGCTCGTGAAGTACTATTGACTTGCTTCCTGTGCTTTGCAGGCTCAAAGGTCCAGCAGCGAGCATTCTCTCCAAGCTGTTACTTTCCGGAAAGAAAAACTGAACGAGACAAGATGTGTTGAGAAGGTCAAAAGTGTTGCTTGAAAGAGTATGTGCGAAGGTCATTGTTAATTTTAATGTGATAGTCTTTTTAGAGGACAATCGGTAGTTTTTTTTAATGAGGAAGTATTACTGTTGTGAAGGAGCTACGCCCACGCGTGAAGTACAGAGAGAACATTGGCGTCGGCACAAAAAGAGGCAGAAGACAGGTAGAAGAAAAGGCACATGAAGAGGCAGAAGAGAGGCTGAAGAGGGCTAAGAAGAAGTGAAAGTGAAGGCATAAGAGAGGTGTAAGTGGAGGTACACGGATTTCCACAAGAAAGATATAAGCGGAAGCATAATGAGAGAGAGAGAGAGAGGTGTAGGAAATCAATGCAACTATCTCTGACTTTGCTAATGGTGTGTCATCCATTACGTAATTACATCAATGCCAATCGCAGTGTTGCCATCGTTTCCTTTTAATGTCTATTTATATTTTGTATTCATACTTTTGCGTGCCATAAATTGGAACTGACATAAGAATAAGAATAATCACAGGCTTTGACCTTCAGAAAAGCAGTGAGCTCGATAGCTGCTAGCAATGACGTTTTAATTCAAATAATTCTAAGCTTTGCAATGTCATCTGAAATGTATTTTGCAAATACAAACTTATGGATTATTTAATGAACCTCAGATTGTTACGGTCGTTCCTCAATAATCTTGAATGTCTGTCATTTACGCTCTTGTCAATAAGTTCTTTGATTAGATTGACAGCAGTGTTCATTGTTTTAATATTTAGCTTGTCGACGTATTCAAGTGTGTGCGTTCGATTTGTGCACAATATAATTTTGATTTATGAAGTGTGCTGCAGGTGGGGTGCACAATTGCCCTGAAGGAATGTCAATACTAAAGATTGGCGGAATTGTTTATTTGTCAGATCGATCGGAACTTCAATGTTGATTATTAAAAAATTTACAATGCATAAGTGTTATTTTTCGTTTTGTGGTTCTACCAATTAAAATCACATATCTCTAGCGTTTTCATTAATTAATTTAATAAACACTTAATATTCATCTCCCATACTTCAATGATTAATGAGGGTGCCACATTTTTTTATTTAAAATGTTGAACTGTAATAAACAAGCAGTTATTTAATGTAATTCCGTTAAATTATATGAAACCGCCCATATAATCAGACAACTCGGAAGGGTCAGTCACAAAATAAAATAAAAAAATCTCGGCACAAAAGTTAAAAGTCAGAGTACAAAAGTTGTTCTATATTTTGAGTAAACAGTCTTTTATATGTTCTAATTCCTGATATGAGCTGCAAACGTGTCGTGAACGCTCTTAAACAACATGTGAGAGAGAACATTGTTTATATTACTTGTTTTGTTAAATTTGCATTAGTTCTCTTTTCCCGTCAGTTACTTAGCATTCAAATTCTCCGAGCTTTATTCTCAGCTCATTGCCGTTGCTACGTACATTGTCAATGCATCTTTCAAATCAGCAATCATTCCAATCGTCGGTTCTCTTTCATTGCCAATCAATCTTTCTTCCAACAATATTGGTACAGTTTTCACCGTTTGTAATAGGTTAAAGAAAACCACATGACCAAACCAGTGTATCTACCTTCTGACCACTGTTTGAAATGAAACATTTGTTTTCATATACATCCAGCTTATTCCTTTTATTCTTCTCCACACCACATGTCATAAACATTCAACTTATCCGTCTCTTCCTTTCTCTATGTCGGTGTTATTTGTCATTCTGTTTATTAATCCAAATTCAAAGGGAAAGAACAGGTCATGCAACAGCCGTAAAATATTCAAGTTGTAATCAAGCAGATGTTAGCCTGCGAAGGAGCAAAACGCCAAGAGTCATGATCCAAGCCTAATTGCATCAAAACAGATTCCCTCATTTATGATGTCATTCGTGACGTTGACAAATTCAGTTCATTCAACTGAACCTCCGGCCTTCTGAGCCGTTGCGTCATAACCTATAAGCGGAATTTTTACTGCCCAAACTTAATCCCGAAATCTATCGAAACTATTGGAAGTCCTTCCCCCGCTAGAGTCCAATCTTTGTACTTGACGAAACACCGACATTCTCACTCGCCATGACAGTAACGAAATTGATTGGACTTGAAGCGATGAAAGATTTAGAAACGATAGAAGAAATCAATCAATTTTGTACCGCATTGAGCGCGTTGACTGGGAGCTTGTTCGACGAGCCATTCAGCAATTACATAAGGAGGCCGAGAGTGACGAAAGCATGGAAAAGGACGGACGGCAATGGACTCGTTGAGGATAAAGCCAGACGACATTAAAGAAGATGAACTTAATGCGGAAACTATTGAGTTACGCCGGTAGAGTAAACGGATTCGCCAGCGACTTCCTTAGTCTGAAATAACATTCAGAGTGAGTGAGAGAGAGAGAGAGAGACGGAGAAAGAAAGAGAAAGAAAGAAAGAAAGAAAGAAAGAAAGAGAGAGACAAAAGGAGCGACAACGAGAGGAAAACATAGAAAGAGAGAATGAGAGAGAAACGCAGAGAGGCAAAGGAGAGCTGAGCGAGAAAGACAGATCGAGTACGATAATCAAAACAAACGAATAATGAGACGGAAAATTTTTGTTACAAAGAAACCAAGTAGCTAAAAATAAACACTAAAAACAAGTGAGGGAAAACAGGAAATAGAAAAGAAACAAAGGAAGAAAAAAGGAAATAGAATGGGGAAATAGGATCCAGATACAGATCAGATAGATCAAACAGAGAAATTCTTCGAGAACATGTAGTTATTGAGACTGATTGTTTTTGTTTTTCTGCCTATTTTAAAATTTAAAATTATTAATTGAATGGCAATGTCCTTATCTGCAAAAATCATCCAAGCTCAAGTTGTTTCAGATATCATGCAAGTTTATTAGTTGTAAGCGAAATTTATTTACCACAGCAAAATGTTCACTTTTCCATGAAATGTAAATCATATATATTTAGTTACACTATTAAGACGCACTTCAGTTAAATTTCGTTAAACTATTAAGACGAAGCTATTAATCGTATTGAAATTGGAATTTAACAAAATTAAAAATAAGAAGTAATTGTATAGAAGAAGGTAAAGCCAATGCAAAAAAGAAAAAATATAATAAACTTCAACATATAAATATTTCTTCCTCTTTTAAGGACTGATTATTGCTTTGTCAATATCGTTAATAGCCGGAGTCCACAAATAGGCCAACATATTAAATTTCGTTTCACACAAGATGACTTAATCGCCTTTTATCTGTATAATAATTTCAAATGTTAACAACATTTGGTAGAATCACCCCCAGTGTCGAGATAAAAGTTGATTGTCATACTTGACACTAATTTTGATATTGAAATACCAATTGATGCGGAAGACTTTTAGAACTGTGGCAAGTAAAATAAATTGATGTCAACAAAATGCATGTGAATTTATCAAGAGAATAAATTCACAGCGCACGGACAAAATATTAACCACGTCTTAATATATTACAAAGACACCTCCCAAAAATACCAACATCACTATTTAATAATACATGTAATAATAATAATAATAATAATAATTAACTTTCGAACAATGTATGCCATAGAACTTTTAAGCTTCTGGAAGGCAGTCACAAACTAAACAAAGTGATAACTGTTCAAGCATAATTATTTTTAACCATAAGTACCCGTTCACAAACTATAAAAATAGTGCATAAATCAGTGTCCTCCGGTGTCCGGCCCAATATCCTCCACACTATTTAATATCATCATACTCATGATGATTATGTTCATGATCACCATCATCTTGATCATCGTCATTATCATCATTATATCTTCATGATCATTATCATCATCATGAAAATCATCATCATCATCATCCTCTTCTTCTTCTTCGCCATAATATAGTGCAAACATTATTGATTACTTGATGCAAAAATATATGCAAAAGATTTAAAAGATTTAAAAATTAAAGATTTATAAATAGCCTACTTAAATTCTAATCTAAACTTATAAATGTGCTTTAGTTCAGCACCCCCTGACAAAGTGGACCAACTAAGTTCGTCACATATGGCCGCGGCCAGAATGATTCACCATCCAATTTGCAAGCCTTGTCGCGAATGTAAAAAGATATTCATGCAGTCGGCGAAACATACGAGAGAGCGAAGCGCGAGTTTCTCAAGCGAGAAATTGCCACTCGTGTCGCCTACTCATCGAACCGCTGGCGAGCGGCTCATCACACAGACAAATCTTCCGCTGAATCAGATAGAATAGTCATTACGCGTTTTCCCAGACGGAAATGCGTGAAGACATCCACATATTGTTTCGATTTTGAAATACGCCATAATGTGGTGAAGTTCGTTAACGTTATACTTCGTGATTTAAAGTTCTACTAACTAGTACGGTAGATTTGTCTCCTTATTGCTTGACGCCACTAACTTTTTATTTAATTTATTTGAATTTTACTTAACGTATGATTACATTAAATCTGAAATGACTAAAAGCAGATAATAAACGTTCAGCATTTGCAAAAATGTACCACTTCAAATACAAAAATAGCTATACACTGTGCAACTCCCTACTTTATAAATAAAAAAATATAAAAGCAATGTACTCTTTAAATCTGGAATCAAACAATGTTCTTCAATGTTCTAGTTCTGCTACTTGCGCCTGTTTAGAACGATCGATCATCGTCACGCATTATAGGCGAATCAGCGTTGCTGGGGTGCCCAACGTATCTTTGATCTTAAAAATCACGTGTAAACTTGAAAGAACCGGTTTCAACTTGTTTTTTTACGCGCCTATCAAATCAGCGCTAAAAGGCTGGATACAACCCGTCTGGTCTCATTACAGAGGATGTGTAGCACGTCAGTGAGACTCTCAAGCTTCAATAATGACCGGATACGCAGCCGATGCGCTTTGATGCGAAAAATGAACTGATTGTTACGGTGATAATATCGTTGTTGTGTATACGGGTTTTGTAGACCAATGTAACCGTGAATTAAAGTTGTACTCATTACGTGCGATAGGAATTTATCTGTTTTATAGGGTTTGTGGACCAATGTAGCCGTTAATTAAAGTCGTATAACAGGAATTGCTGCCGTTTTTCTTTGTGTCACTATCTTTTCATTTGATTTACTGTGTTTCTACGTTTTCCTGTGATATACTACGTGCTATTTATTTTTAGGCTTCACATTCACACAGACGTGCTCAAAGCAAGATATTTTAATCTTCAGATGAAAAAGTTTTAGTGTATGCTATCATTGCTGTTTTCTTAACTCCTTGTCTCAGAGTGTGTACTCCACTAAATGTTACGAATATTATTTGGCATATTGCATTGACAAAGAGTTTAGTATACACTTTTGCTCTGAACAAATTTCCCTGCCAAATTAATATTTCTTTTAACGAAAATTTCAGGAGCATTTGTTCTTACACATCGCCGATTCACTCCCTTCAACGAGGCTAAACGGTGTCAGGCACTGCAAGAAGTAGACGCCAATGCATTGTGTTTGCAGACTCACTATAATAGCACTGGAGTATACGACAACAATCGTTAACATTATTTCTAGTGCTCGAACGAAATGTGATTTAAGCCGTACTGATATCAGATCCCCAAGCGATCGTTGGCATTACCGCATACCTTACCGTATACCATTACCGCGTATACCATTAGCGTATACCATTACCGCATACCACTAGCGTATACCATTACCGCACACCATTAGCGTATACCATTACCGCATACCATTACCGCATACCAATACTGCATACCATTACCGCATAACATTACCGCATACCATTACCGCATACCACTACCGCATACAATCTCCCGCAATTGTGGTATAATTACTTAAATTTACTATTTTAATCTGCTATTTATATATATAATCATTTTCAAAGGAAATAAATGTTAGTGAAATAATAAGAATTTACACAGATTAAATAGAAACAGTCAATGCAATCATTAGAATGTCTGAAAGAAAACGTAAATTTTACATAGCGATACGGACCACGGACGGCGTCTATTTATTTATTTATTTCATATTCAAACTGACAAGTTTCAAACGTACAATCACAAAGTTACAACAGTTGAAATTCAACAGTTGAACAGCACAAGGTCAGTCTAAGGGTCACCAGGCCCGAAAGCACTCATGATGCCCTTTACATCAAAAACATAAAAATACTACCCTATACATTTACTGCAAATATGTTTCAGGTTTTTGCACAATACAGAGAAATCTCATATCACGATAAAACACACAAATAATACAGTGCAACACTTTGAAAAGAAAAGACGTAAACACAAAAACATACATATACTGCACAGCATGACGATAAAAACATTATTGATCCAGATTTAAAATCAGTAATTTTTTAAAATCAACATTCACATTCACGTTCACAACTCTCTCCAACTAACTGTGTTATCTATAGATCGAAAATCTCTAAAAAAAAGATTCTCGGTAATTTAGGCGATACGGATGGGATCTATGATATTTTTATGTAGAGGCCACCATGTGACCAAATGCCTTGGATTTGAGTTTGTATTTTATTTACAACATCACGTCGCTCTGATGGTGATTCAATATTCGACAAAAACAGGCAGACGTGGAAGTGGTGGTGACCGAAAGCGTTCCTGCGATTTATCGTACGGTCGAATTCAATTTAATGTATAGACAAAGGAGACGTGTGTGCCATAGATTGAGCCCAAACTTTAGTACAATATTCTGAAACTGAGTAGCAGAGAGCCAAGGCTGCAGTCTGCAAACTACCTGCATCTGACCCTACGGATTTAACAAAATGTTAACTACAGGATTTTCAGGGTGCCAGATTGATTATTTTCAGATGTTCATTATAAGTTACGGTTCGATCCAAGGTATCTGTTAGAAACACTGGGTGGGTATCATATTTAAGGGCATGTCCATCTAGTCTAATCCTTAATTCGCGGCTAGCATTATGCATGGTTAAACAGGTGGAACACGCGCGATACGGTCTTGGCTTCACTTGGTAGGCGCGCCATCACTCATGACAGTACTGATTCAAGCGAGGCATGTCTGAGCACAAAGCGCATTATAATTCCAACAAATTCATAGCTTTGGTGTCTATGAAATTGTTTGTGGGTGATGACGTGGTCACGGACTAGCTCACGCCATCATCCACGTGGACGCGTAAATTACAAGTGGCTTAGTAGATCAGTGTTATAATCAAAGTACAATTATCATCGCCGCTAGAAACCTGATTTCATCATCGTCAACATTGTACGTCAGTTTCTCCTTGTCAAGAAGGGTTAGACGTCTCCAATAATCGAATTTGTTTCTTCCCAGGCCTTAACTTAAGCGCGACGTTCCTAACAGTAAGAATAGGCAAAGTTATCTAAACTTTGACTAAGCATA
>JAQFYQ010000736.1:0-15547 GCA_034694885.1 Buchholzia appendiculata | reverse complement strand
CTGGGCAAATTGTTAACACTCCATTGCCTGTACGGGAAGGACCTTTGGCCGCCCACCCGTGCTCATCTGACCTAGTGGATCGGTGGTAAATGTCATGCGTAGTAATGCGTAAGACAAAATTTAAAAATCATCGCCAGAACCTGTCTTCGGACAGAGCACTATCATCAAAACGTTAATCGTACACTCAGTTTGATATACTTGTAGTAAAACATTCATTGTACATTCGTTTTGTACATAAGAGAAGTCTCAATGCTTCTCCAGTCTGGTACTTGTGCCTGTAGTGTAACGCTCATTGTACGTAGAGTGTTGCTTTGATTGTAGGAAGGTGAGGACAGCTTCTCTCAGATCTCGTCCAATGAGGATAACATTCAGTTTGATGACGGCATACAGCAGAACATTGTAAGTCTAATACTACTCAAAGATACATGTATTTATCATTTCCTTTTGATTTGTGGAAGTAATAATGCTATATAGAAAGCAATCATGTATGCACCTTGGAATGTCAGTGACTACAGTCATGGCATGTGTGGCACATGTGAAAGGAGATGCTACATACATATGTGATTATTTCTTGTTTGTCTAATTTTATCTAGTGTTCCAGGTTTTTTTGTCAAGTGATCCAGTTGGTGGTTATGTCTATCATCCGCTCGTGTCTAATCGTCTTAGCCATGTCAGCGCGGTCAAATGTTCCTCACTCCAGTTTTGATTCAATTGTCTGACCCGTGTCAGTATTGACGAATCCAGACATTATGGATGAACTTGATTTATTGTTCGATTTATGG
Source organism: Buchholzia appendiculata (assembly GCA_034694885.1). Classification (NCBI taxonomy): domain Eukaryota; kingdom Metazoa; phylum Annelida; class Clitellata; order Enchytraeida; family Enchytraeidae; genus Buchholzia; species Buchholzia appendiculata. Next base: position 14,765 of record JAQFYQ010000736.1, on the reverse strand, counting down.
AATATATTGACTTATATAATTGATATAATTAGCTGATTTTCATAGTCATGTGGTCATGTTATAGAGCTTAAATTCTGCATTATGTCCATATTTTTGATACAGCTTTTGACGTGTTGCTGTGTATCAGTTTTCTACTGATTATTATCTATCTTATTGCATACTAGTGGCATGAGATATTTTTTCTGCTTGTGCTTTATGCAGAGTGGCTTGGGTGATTGGGAAGTTGACGATGCCTGGAACTATGGAACTGTTGCCAGCTTCAACCCGTACCAGTGTGACCTTGCTCAGCTAGAGGTCAGTAGCCTTGACCTTGCTCAGTTATAGGTTAGTAGCTTTAACCTTTGACCTTTCTCAGCTAGAGGTCATTGGGTTTAACATATGACATTGCTTAGCTAGAGACTGGTAGCTTTAACCTTGACATTTCTCATCTAATTGGTAGCATTAACCCCCCCCCCTCCTGCCAGTGTGACCTGAACCCGCATATTATATCTAAGTTACTGTGTATTGCTTTGCCAACACATGGCTGGCCATAATTACAGGAGCAAACTTTTTCACTAATGATTTATGGTCTGTGTGCAGCGACTTGCTTCAGATTTTACAAGCTTACTCTTGTATCAGTCCGACAACGTGCTATCTATTTTTATCCCACTCGCCGAAAAGGCTTTGAAGATACCAAGTGACTTTACCATTCATGTAAGCAATTCAACGTTCTGCCGTGGTGCACGTGTGTGTGCTATCTGTCCATGTGCAGACGTTTGCTGATCCGTCGCTGACTGCGTATGAGATCGACAAGCAGAGTTTGGTGCTTAAGAAAGACAAGCACATGCCCGTGGAAGCATCGCGACTACTCGACATCGTCAACTCTTTCCTCAGAGGTCCCAAGCACGAAAAGTAAGTCATCCTTTTTGGTAAGCGTCACTCCACTGTACTTTGATGATGTAGCGTGACCTGTGTATTTGGAATTTGGTCAGTGATTTTCAGAGTTGTTACAGAATGCATGTGTAGCTGTGGAAGAGAAGAAGTATAATGAAAGAAGATGTACTGATCAACAACAGGCAGTGATTGAAATAGTCTTAGGTACGGTATAGATAAGGATAACGACAAACATATTTGCAAATGTGGTTACCAATGACAGATTGTGCTGATTTGGCATGAGGTCAATGTGTTATGATCTTGTACGCTTCTGCATACCAGTGTCATTGGTTGCCTTTAATTGTCACTCATGAGCATCGGGGGTTAGAAGTACTGCCATTGTGTCAGGTGCTCTTGAAGGAGTATTACCTTCAAGGGGGAATTTAACTATCTTTTTAGGGGGAAACAAATTATTTTGATCAATGCCAGAATCATATGGCCCTGATGATTTCTGTAGTTGAATTTACAAACTTTAAAAAAAATAATGTTAACCTAATTAGATCTAGTTTTAAATCACTCTTAAGGTCAATTAGCATAGGAATGCTTGTTTAATTAACGATTATGTAGTATTAGTTTCATTATGTGTGCTTGACTGTGCTACAGGTGGGTAGAGTTTCATTATGTGTGCTTGATTGTGCTAACGGGTGGGTAGAGTTTCATTATGTGTGCTTGACTGTGCTAACAGGTGGGTAGAGTTGCATTATGTGTGCTTGACTGTGCTACCAGGTGGGTAGAGTTGCATTGTATGTGTTTGACTGTGCTAACAGGTGGGTAGAGTTGCATTGTGTGTGCTTGATTGTGCTACAGGTGGGTAGAGTTTCATTGTATGTGTTTGACTGTGCTAACAGGTGGGTAGAAGCTATGGAGACGGTGCCAAATCTCATCGTCCCTGGTCTTGTTTATCTAGTCAACAAGAGTGATCATAAAAGTAGGTCATTTTTAAGCCAATATTATCATCATTATCTTCTTCATCATCATTGTTAGTATCTTCATTTTCGTCATGATGCAGGGTTTAAGTTTATTTGAATAGCATGCTAATTTGACTGACGCAATTTTGAGGATTTTTAAAATATTTTGTTGATACGTCTTGTAAGCTTTGTAATCTTTATAGTTATATTAAGAAGTGTTATCATTCCACATGGAAAATTTTAATCGGTTTGAAGTAACTAAGTAATCAAATTATTAGTATAGTCAACGTAGTATGAAGACTGATCTTAATAACTATTTTGTAGACTTGTCATCAATTTTGATCTGCTTTGTCGCTGTATAAAGTGTATGTCAATGTCCCTTATGGCAAAGTTAATAAGCTTGACATTATGTTGATTTTGCGCTGACTCGTAGATGTGTTGGATATTGTCATTGACTGGACAATGGAAGGCCTTGACCTTGAGAAAGCTGTGGATCAGCCGGAGGCGGCGTACAAGCTGCGACATCTCAAGATGGGCATCCGTGTCGCCGGCGCTCTCTGCAGCTGCGACTCGTACATTGCGTTCCGTATGCTGGTAAACGTGGGATTACTTTATTTACTCTTGCCATTCTTTTTTTCATATCTGTGTCATGATGTAGACCTGCTTTCTTATTTGCCAATGTTGGACATGTTCCATGTCTTTGTTAACTCATATTCTGCATACATTTCTCTAATCTCACATCATCAGCAGTATTTTACCACAGTTTTCCCTTGCCAGGAAGGGGTTAGGCAGGATGTCCCTGAGGGATCAGGATTATTACGACCGCTTGATCTGGCAGACTCCAACCCGTACCGGGAATGGGTGATTTCCCTTCCTCAAAGAAAGTTATTCTGCACTTTTATTATAGTATCGTCGAGCACAGGCTAACCTCACCACCATGAAGGAACAAAAGAAGCAGATGGTAGTAATCTGCACTTTTGCTACAGCTATTACCAGGTTACTATCCCTTAGTCACCTCTCACGACATGCACGGTGCCAGGCTGTGCAGTGGAAGTATTGTCAAAGGTGCCCCAGCACAGGGCACAGCAAAGGGAATTTGATGGAGCACATTTTGAGTGCATCATATCTTGTATATGTTGAATTTGTGAGTTCAAAAGTTTAAGTTTAGTAGTTAAAGTGCCATACATCTTGTAGCATACACCTTTTACCTGTAGGATCTTTAATTGAAAGAGAATAGTCTTTTTGTTGAACAACAAAATTGTGATGATATTAAAAATGAATGGTCAAAATGTTGATATTAATGCAAAATTAATGGATCACAAGCTTCGCATTATGTTTATTTACACTGAAGATAAAGCGTGATGTCTATTTGCAAAATCTTCCTTAAGCTTAGTGTATAAACTTACTTTTTATTTATTTTGCATCGTTATTGCTTGTATGTTTGATGAGCTCTTTTGTTTATTTTATTGTCTTGACGATTGTATGGTCAGCAGATTTTACATTTCATCTATGATTATCTTTAGCCAATGTTGCTCTGTTTTTCTGTTCAGAGTCGAGAAGTTCAGCATAAGCTCTTTGATCTCTACGTATCTCCTCACATGTCGTCGTCCATCAAGTTGCAGATCGTCAAGTCGCTTGATCAGACGACGCGCCTCAAGGAAGGTCTTGATTGGTTCGTCGGTAGACATCACCTCCAGCAGGTGACCAAGCCCAGTCAAGAGTCCGTAAAGACTGACATAGAGATGTCACCGGCGGATCCGACTCAAGGTGTGGTCAAGACAGAAAAGAGCGGTGACGCCGTAGAGACGGAGGTACAGAAGGACGGCGGGTTTGATCAGATGTCACGTCCGACTGGATATCAGAGACTGCTGGAGATCATGCTGGCTAAACAGGTGCGTAAGTGTTTGGGTGTGTTTGTAAGTGTTTGTGTGTCTTGAGTGCGTTTGTGCATGCGCATGTGCGTGCGTATATGTCGAGGTTCTTGTTTTATTTGTCAATTCCACCAGCCTGCCTTATAACAAAATAAACTTATTGCAAATGTCTCGCAGCGTCGTGGGTGTAAGTGTGACCTTATGACTGACGGACATGAGATCGTGTTGCTTTTTTGAATATCATGTTTTTCGCTTATTCCAAATGCTAAATGGAATATCATTGTGCTGTTATGATATAAAAGGCACCAGTGGATAAATCGATGCGATTAGCTGTATCTAGCCCATCGCTGCTCTCTAGCAAGATCCGTGTTAATGTTGTTATGGTTCATATCCTACATCTACCGTTGTCCTGCGTTGTAGCTTGTTCGCCCGATGGTAGCACTGACAGCTCTTGCTAGAAAGATTCACCTGTATGAGGTTCTGCTCAAACTCATGACCGCAGTCAACAGGTGAGACATACCTCAATCTACGTAGACCTATTATTTAAATATTGTCATCGTCTCTTTACAGCTGTGCAGGTCTGTCTGTCCAAGCAGAAACATTTGTGCATTTCCCATCCGTATTATGGTATTGTGTAGGCCATGTGATAAGTTTGTAAATGTTGATTGACTATAGAAGAACACTCTGTTCAAGATATGATGTGATGATGATTTTATGGCCAGATGCCCTTCCTAATGCCCTAACAACCTCCCCATGCTTATTCTTTCCTGTGATGGAGGGACCGTGATTCGGTTGTGATGCCTTCGGCATTGTTGAGAACAGGCAAACGGCTGCATGTCGCATTTGTTGCCTGTTCCCCAGCACCACTAGCTTCAGTCATTTGCATCTAGATACAAGACTTGTTCACAGAGGCAAATCGAAAGTCTCTGTCCAATTGAATGTTCGGTTATCTTCAGTGATGTCCAAAACAGCTTTAAATCTCGTTACCAGTGGTACAGTTTAGTGAGTGTAGTTTAGTGCTGTAGTTAAAGAATTATGTGTGCACTTGCAGGTTTTTGTCGGCATGCTTGATGACATGCAATAAATACTTGATCACGTGCCAGGTTTTCACAGGTCTTGACTTCTATGTAGTTTCAAGACGTCTAGTTGTGCCCAGTGTTGGCAGACTCTGCAATTGATCCACCACGTTCCTCAACGTGGCTAGCAGCGAGACTGTTGCCACCTGGAAGGGCATACGGCTGTAAAACATTTGCTCGAGTAAACATTTGAGAAGTCATATGCATATATGTATAATGCCTGTAGGGTGTAATCACTGCGATTTGCTTACAAACAATTTCTTGCTGAATATTAATGGAAACTTTTTCCGTAAGGTCGTACCCATGTTAATTCTCCGTAGTGCTGACTATGGACAATTCCAGTCCGGACGATAAATGAAGATGATGATGAACGTTCTTCTCAACATTTCTCTTCTTACAGTATACAGAGGGAAACCTGACTCTAAACCAACTAATAATGTCATTGCTAATCAATGTAACAATGCAATGATATGTATCCTACTGCGATGTATTGTATTGGCAAAACTCGGGTTTGTATACAATTTAAGTCTGTCGTGTCTTCAGAGAGCAGGTGCTGTTTTTAAGACGGTATGTACTTGTCTATCTCCTGGACTAATCAGTTTTGTTCTGGCAAAGTTCCAAAGTTATTTTATATGTTTTGTTCCGTTACATAAGTACTATTTATTAAATCTCAATATATAAGTTGGTTTTCTAAGTGAAGGTATATTTTTATCGTTGAATTTTTGGTTTATATCAGGTGTTGTGGTTAAATAAGGTTGGATAATTGATTGGGTCGTTGTTTAACTATGCTCATCAAATATCAGCATTTAGGGTCTGAGGTGCAGTGTTAGAATGATGGTATAGAGGTCACCAATGGTTTCCTGAGCACTCCACAACATGAAGGAAATTGCAGATCACCTTGGTCTTGTCCTTGGTCTTGTCCTTGGTCTTGTCCTTGGATATCATGTTTTTGATGACAAGAACATGATATTCGGAGAGCACCCGTCTTGTTGTTCATCATCTTCTGTACGAGCATGCATCACATCATGCAGATATATAGCTGAACATATCTTCTGGATATGATGATGATGATGATGATGATGATGATGAGTGTTCTGTCCGAAGACAGGTCCTGGCGATGGTTATTTGCCTTACGTATTGCTACGCATGACTTAACCACCACCATATACTAGGCCGATGAGCACGGGTGGTCGGCCAAAGGTCCTTCCCGTAAGGTCCTTCCTTATATCCTTCTGGATATAATGAAGCAGAAATATTATGCTAAGATTTTAGATCTTGGCATAGCTTTTAGATGTTAGCATTATTTTGATCTTTCTGACTCTGATATCGGCTCAGTACTTGGAATACATGAATGAGAACAGTGAATCTGTTGTAACTGTGGCGGTACTGGGCGTATTGTGTATTTAAGTACAGAAGTTTGTTCTACTAGATTGTTTGGTTGCATTAAAAACTAATACGGTGCATAGTTTTCGAAGTTGTTATTTTGCGTTCGGATCAGCCATCAGATTGCCATGTTCTGTGTATTTACCAAGTTCTAACGAAGGCATTTTGGTGTTTAACTTCTCAGCGCTGTGTCTTCAGTTGAACGATTTAAAATGAACAAGTAATATTTTTTATTTTAAGGATGTTGTGTCTTGTGGGTTAATGAATATGGTGTGTTGGTTTGCTAACTCTAAGTAATGCTAAGTATTGTTGGGTACAGTTTATTGTCCCAGTAGAGCTACAATAAGTAAGACATATGACAGCCTGGCTTTATGAAATTTGTGAAGTCTAAACAGCTTCAACCAAAGATGACTTAACTAGTTCTATAATATAATCGATGATGATGATAATGATGATGGTGCTCTGTCCGAAGACAGGTATTGGCGATGGTTATTTGTCTTACGTATGAAAGACTTTTATCACTGATCCACTAGGCCAGATGAGCATGGGTGGGCGACCAAAGATCCTTCCTTCAGGCAATTGAGTGTTAGCAATTTGCCCAGCTTTGCTATCAAATACAATCAGTCGTTGCAGGGAATGAATAATCGACGAGCTCATCATTATTTGTTGTTATTCAAATTAGTTTGTGGGGAACGAGGGGGGGGGGGGTGGAGGCGATAAACTGTAAATGTAAAAAGTATTGTACTTATATTTAATATTTTATAAGATTCTTTAAATGTTGTGTTGATGAATGAGTAATTACTTGTTTAATTGCATCTAATTATTTGAATAATTGAAAGATATTTTGTTTCAGAGACTTGATGCGTCTTGAGATTTATTTGTTCAATGGCACACTGTCTTTCAAAGTCAATGCTGACTGATTTACCATTGGTGTATAAATGATCTTTATTGTGCTAATCGCTGATTAATGTGGTAATGAGTACTATGCATATAATAGCTGTGTCTTTATTGATTCTAAGCAAGCAATTAAATGAAGAAATATATGGTTGAATCAGTAAATTGCAGACTTTGTTTTGTGCAGACAATAAAGACCGCTAACCACTTAGCCGCTCGACGTAATCAGTTCCTGTAGACAGGAAGGAACAGTGTATCATGTGCAATGTATACATGTGTACATATTATATGTGTACATATTGTACATATCACATATACTTTAACAGTACATGTATGTGTGTGTGTACAGCTTGGCGGACAGCATGCCGGCCGCTACAGAAATCAAAGCCGCTCGACTGCTGGCTACCGAGCCAGCGGCGGTGGCACCGGCTAGTGAAGTCGTCGTTGCCATGGAGGGTGCCAATAGTGGCGACGAGGCGGAGTTGGAGGAGACGGCTATGGAAGTGGACATGCCGGATCAGCCGGTCGTGCTCGACGCAGCCGCCGAGCAATGCTTGCTGGTCATTGTACAGTGCATGGAGGAAGTTAGCCGCGTTCTAGCCAATGCTGATAACATCATAGTTAGTATGCCAGCTACTTCTTCTTCTTCTTATTATTACTGTTATGTTTCGTCAGTTTGGGCGGGATTTTTAACCACATATTCTCTTGTAGGGGTAGCACAAAGTACTGTCAGGTTGAATCGTGACTTTGGTCTGTGCAGAACTGCTGCACAATTGCAGATGTAATGTTGATACTGTTTAGATGGTCAGAACGAAGAACTACTATATCAGTGCAGCTGCAGTGCAGATAGTATAGAGATGCACATGCTATGAATGTTTGTGCTATCTTTATGAGTGTACGTACACTTTGGATACTGCTGTTGTGTGTGATCTAGTACACTTTGGATACTGCTGTTATTTGTGATTGAGTACACTTTGGCTGCTGCTGTTGTGTGTGATCTAGTACACTTTGGATACTGCTGTTGTGTGTGATCTAGTACACTTGGATACTGCTGTTGTTTGTGATCTAGTTCACTTGGATACTGCTGTTGTGTGTGATCTAGTACACTTGGATACTGCTGTTGTGTGTGATCTAGTACACTTGGATACTGCTGTTGTTTGTGATCTAGTACACTTGGATACTGCTGTTGTTTGTGATCTAGTTCACTTGGATACTGCTGTTATTTGTGATTGAGTACACTTGGATACTGCTGTTGTTTGTGATTGAGTACACTTTGGCTGCTGCTGTTGTTTGTGATTGAGTACACAGGCAGAAATGTTAGCATGAAGCCAGCTGTGAGAGTAACGTGTATCTTGATTTACTGTTACAAAACTGTGATAGGTTTTTTGGTTATCTATACATTGACTGTAGATAATAATTGATTGATGAATGGATATTTGTGATTTTTCTGCAACTGTGATGTCATTAGTACTCCTAATAATATATTCAATATAATCTGATCTAGGCTAATAGTTATTTGTGAATTCTACTACCAGTGCAGTATTGAAAGTGTCGTGTTTGTTGTTTGTCAGGGTCAGCCGAGAAGAACTTTGCCAAACAGCGTGCGATTTGAAGTGATCAAGAAACCAATCTCTACTTATCCCAACCTCTTCCACATGTTCAATGCATGGTAATTAATACACTGTGATCTATTTGTATTTAAATTTAGATTGGTTGATGTTAATCTAATATTTAAACTAATATCGCAGGATTTAATCATTGTTCGAGTTCACAGCTCATGTGTGATATTTATCTTGTTTTATATGTATTTTGTATTTAACTAGTGTCTGGTGAAATGCTATTAGGAGTTTTTGTACAAATTTATGTAGTTTATTTCATTATTGAATTATCACCATTCAGTGACAGTCAGTCAGTTCAGTGTACAGTCATTATCCAAGTGAAGTACAGGTTATCAATCATCTAATTTCGTTAGTGGAACATGAGTGGAACAAAGCAGAAAATGTGTGACATTTTCAGTTCCACAGTTGCACAGATCACTCGTGCAACTATCGTTACTGTATCAAATTTGGCACGATGATCTAGTGAAGTTAAGGTGATCTGACTATTGAGATGTAATGCTGACCATAGAGGTTAGTGATGAAGCTTATCGATATGTAAAGCTGACCGTGGGGGTTAGTGATGAGATAATTAGTTTTAAGCAATTTGGAACTGTACAGGAGACGATTATCTAAATTGCCAAAAGAGACACGTGGTCGAGGTACATATTTAGCTGGCTGGTTTTTCTGGTATTTTACCAGGAAATTCCCCGAAATTTTCGCGATTTGACAAGATATGAATTTACCAATTTCTCGTGTCGTGGTCTAAACTGAAGGAGAAGTGGTTTATGGCTCTGCACATGCTGTCTCTCAGCTTTGACTGGGTATCTTGCTTTGTGTTCTTTAGGTTGCTTCTGCGTAATGTGTCTATGTGCGCCATGTTGAGTCCTCTGACGCATTGTGTGTGTGTTTAGTCGTCTGCTTGAGTCGGTGTTTTTGCTTTTATCCTGTTCTTTGAAACGTTGTGTGTGTGTTTAGTCGTCTGCTTGAGTCGGTGTTTGTGCTTCTATCCTGTTCTTTGAAACGTTGTGTGTGTGTTTAGTCGTCTGCTTGAGTCGGTGTTTGTGCTTCTATCCTGTCCTCTGACACATTGTGTGTGTGTGTTTAGTCGTCTGCTTGAGTCGGTGTTTGTGCTTCTATCCTGTCCTCTAACTCATTGTGTGTGTGTGTTTAGTCGTCTGCTTGAGTCGGTGTTTGTACTTCTATCCTGCCCTGCGACGTGCAACAACTCCGTCCTGTTTGTCACGATGAAGAATCTCATCACTCTGCTGCTGAACTCCAACCCCGGTCTGCTCTACCTCAGCTCCAAGGTCGACACTGTCAACGGGATCCTGCGCACTCTTACCCAGACTGCTGTATGTACAGTTTGTACACGCACGCTCTTGGTGTATCTTTCAAGTTGTACAGATTAACAATTACATTGCACTAACAGTTGTGCTATTTTGAAGACGGGTTTTTGGAGTTGATCTTTGCCCGAAAGTGCTCTGATTTTCTGTAAAGGATTGTATTGAGTGAATTCGTCTATGCCGTCGTTGAGTTAAACGTCATCCACGTTTTCTTTACCACAATCAAAGGGTGGCCTGATCTGATAGAGCATGCTTGATTATCAACTATATGCAAATGCAGCAGAATGTCATTTGATATTAATTCGAGAAAGCTTTTTAAGTTGTGATACCCTTCTTAACAACACAGTTCTTATTACTATTCTTGTTAACCTTGGTAAGTGTATTGTAATCGCCACTTTCACTCGATCTGAATGTGTAATGTGTTGTGTGATTGACGATATCTGATATCAGTTACCAGGATAATATAGATAATTTTTGCAATTTCTTAGTCGGCTTACCACTATGCAGTAACTTTTGAATACTAATTGACGTAATTCTGCTGTAAATTGTGCATTAGATTTTTAAAAAGAATGCATTTGTTTCTACTATATTTCGCCGGTTAAGTGATCTGTTGCTCTAAATTGTGATACAGGACTACAGTCAGGATGAGGAGCGAGAGCTGAATCCAGCCAATCAGCTCGGTCTCACTATGATCTATTACTTGCAGACTGTACAACACATCGATCAGCTCTGCGAGTACAGAAACAAAGGTGAAGATGTACTATCAGTGTGTTTACTCTTCATCTGTGTGTTCACTCTTCATATGTGTGTTCACTCTTCATCTATGTGTTCACTCTTCATTTCTGTGTGTTCACTCTTCATCTGTGTGTTCACTCTTCATCTGTGTGTGTTCACTCTTCGTCTGTGTGTTCACTCTTCATCTGTGTGTTCACTCTTCATCAGTGTGTTCACTCTTCACCTGTGTGTTCACTCTTCGTCTGTGTGTTCACTCTTCATCTGTGTGTTCACTCTTCATCTATGTGTTCACTCTTCATCTGTGTGTTCACTCTTCATCTGTGTGTTCACTCTTCATCAGTGTGTTCACTCTTCAATTGTGTGTTCACTCTTTATGTGCACCTCGGAATGCCAGTGACGGCAGTCATGGGTCATGCACAGTGTGTGTGTGAAAGGAAATGCTACACTCATAAATACATATATTGGTTGTAGGTAGCACAGTGGTGCTGGGCATCATACTGTGAATGATGAAATACAATGATTGCCCACACAGTACACGTGAGATCGGGATAGGTCTCGCGCAGGCTGGGGAAGTGAGAGTGGCCTTATACTGTGACTGTTTTTCAAAGTTGAAAAGCAACAACAAACAACCATGCTGTGAAGATTACTGCTCATTTACTCGGGCGCTGTGCAATGATCTTCATATAGTTTGCAACATTGTCTGGGATGTTTGTGATGTGGTTGTTAGATGTGATGGAGGGAGAGAGTTGGTTGTGATGTGTGGTTGCTAGATGTGATGGAGGGAGAGTTGGATGTGATGTGTGGTTGTTAGATGTGATGGAGGGAGAGTTGGATGTGTTGTGTGGTTGCTAGATGTGATGGAGGGAGAGTTGGATGTGTTGTGTGGTTGCTAGATGTGATGTAGAGAGAGAGTTGAATGTGATGTGCGATTGTTAGATGTGATGTAGAGAGAGAGTTGGATGTGATGTGTGGTTGTTAGATGTGATGGAGAGAGAGTTGGATGTGATGTGTGGTTGCTAGATGTGATGTAGAGAGTGTTGGATGTGATGTGTGATTGCTAAATGTGATTGTGGTTGCTAGATGTGATGTAGAGAGAGAGTTGGATGTGATGTGTGGTTGTTAGATGTGATGGAGAGAGAGCTGGATGAGGTCGATATCCTTGGTGTCCTCCACAGTTTGTACTCGATGACCTTCACCCCTCAAGGTCGTGACGCCGTTGTGTTCGTCTTTGCTCTCGAGGAGAACATCACAGCTCTTCTCACGTTCATAGAACTCACCGGTAAACTATGATTTAAATATAGGTAATGATGAAACTAATAATAATAATAATAATTGTTATTATCATAATGAAAAAGAATAATGAAAGATAATTAATAGTAATATTAATGATAAACATGATGATTACTATTAGTGATAAAATGATGATGATAGCGTGTGCATCTATCTAGCGTTTGAGTTTGTATGCGGTGAACTTGTGTTCTGTTTTGAGCACTCTATTTTGTAACATTAAACATACTCCTCTTGCATAATCTTTTTTGTGGAATACAGTTGCACTTTTAATAACAATGTTTAATACAAATTTTCTGTTCTGCAGACAACTTAAAAGGTCTCTGCTTTTTCTGCAGGCATGTTTTTTATGGACATATTTCATGCTTATGCCACTTAGACCCATGCATGGATTCTAGCCACACAGAAGTTGTCACTGTTTGCTAGGTGATGGGTTTTCATCTGTTGCTAGGTGATGAGTTGTTTTCGCCTGTTGCTAGGGATGAGTTGTTTTCGCCTGTTGCTAGGGATGAGTTGTTTTCACCTGTTGCTAGGGATGAGTTGTTTTCACCTGTTGCTAGGTGATGAGTTGTGTTTCTAGTTGTTGTCAAGGTGTTTGTCTTCTGTTGCTAGGCGACGAGATACGCGACAGCAAGATCCGTCGGTCTGTCTGCTACGCCTACGCTGTGCTCATGATTGTCTTCGTCATCCGTCACTGCGAGCATGTCGAGTGGTTGGAAAAGTTTGGACATAAACTTCTTGCATTTACCGAGTCAGGTACCTTGCGTTTAACTGTTTTTTTTCTTTAGCCTTCGAATGCCTTTTCACTTTAATTTGCAATTTTACAGATTTCTGTGGTTCAGGTTGATAATGATGATGAAAGTGCTCTGTCCGAAGACAGGTCCTGTCGATGGTTATTTGTCTTGCGTATTACTACGCATGACTTAACCACCGATCCACTAGGCCGATGAGCACGGGTGGGCGGCCAAAGGTCCTCCCGGTTCAGGTTACTTAAGAGGTATTTTGAAAGATGTGAGAATATCTATTGACCCGGGAAATTTTAGAAATTGTACTAATTTACGGTAAAATCACATGTGATAAGATCAACATGTGATCGTTCATTGGTGTCAGGAAGGGCACGAGACTGTAAACTTTTTCTTCGTCAAATCCAAATTGGTAATATAATGCTCTGTGCACGATTGTTGTGCAATTGTGTGTGTTCGTGTTCTGCCACAGGTCTTCTTCACGCGCAGTAATGTAATATTTTTAATTAATCGGCTCTAATCTTTGGATTTTTTATGTTCTTTTGGAACATTTTAACTTTTTTTTGCGTCTGCAAGTATACACGGGATGCAAAACATTGTTGATCAATGAGTATATGTATGTTTTTTGTTAGAAATCCATTGACTGTAGCAGTTGGCTTACTCATGTTCTCTTGGAAGGTGTGCTACATGATTATTGAGATGTCGTGTTACAAGCGTTGCTCATGTTCTGGATTTGCAGAAGGTAGGATTGGTAAAGTGGATGAGAAAGTGGGTGAGCTCCAGGAGTGGCTGGTGCCCATCAAGCGGGTCCTGACGTTCAGTCATGATGCCGCCACGGTTCTTGAACTCGTCTCTCAGCTCAAGCAGTGTAGCGATGAACTTGCCGACCTGAGGGAGGTCAACGAACTACCGAAAGGAATGGTCACCTCACTCCGAGTGCTGAAACACCTTGCCATTACCCCGGAGATCAAGGACGACTGTGAGTTGCCTTCGGTTATGTCGTACGATAGAGTTGCATATAAATTAACGAAGTAGTTTTAACTGATCGTTCAATATCTAGGCAAATCTAATAGCAATGTTGATCATTAGGGTCAGGATGTTCATGCACTAAAAAGTACAGAGTATGCACTAAAAACGCGTGAAATATGCACAAAAAAAAAACCTGAATTATGCGCTATAAACGCGTGAAATATGCGCTTAAAATGTGTCATTTTCGCGCTAAAAGGCGTGATTTGTGAATGAAATACAACTGACCTTTAGCGATGAAAGTAGCTGACTGGTTGAAAAACAACCCTGGAGATCATAAATTCATAATTAGTTAAGTCTATCATTTTCACGGGTGCATTAATTAGCTACTGCATCTAAATTTACGTTTTTACACCTATTGCATCCAGAAAATTCCGGAGGATAAGTCAGAGGATAAAAAATTATAGTCATGCCTGGAATTAGTTAAATTTGCAAATATTGTTAGTACAAAGAATCAATTGCACAGAAGAAACAGATAAAATTATGGAAACATTGTTTTTATTGCACATTTTTATTATTGCACAAAGTAAAGTTCACTGCCAATAACAAAGTTCGTAAACGTGATGGACTGATGGTTTTATGAATAATTAATCAGAAACTTATTCATCCATGGCCGAAGAGTTCACTTCATCTACCACATTGCAATAAATGACAAAAATCTTCCTTAGATTTTCGAAAGTGAGACGACGCCTATTGTCAGCAAGCAAGGATTTGTATCGTGAGAAGCTACGCTCTACATCACAAGAGGCCACTGGTGCATGTCTGTATGCAGCAATATCAGCAGGCGAGTATGTAACATCTGCATTAGATACAGATTCTATCTCAATCCTACCAGCGGACTCGTGTTCGACTCTTGATTGAGGAAAAACTTCATTTAACTTGTTGCGCATTTAAATCTAATTTTTTACTTGTAAAAGCTTCATAAAATGAGAACAAATTTAAACGGAGGTTTAAGTGGGCTCGAACATTTAAATGCGGTATATAAAATT